>CM072512.1:81220174-81447674 GCA_036898135.1 Oncomelania hupensis | reverse complement strand
CAAAGCTTGCGGCATTGATGGAATTCTACCTGATATGCTTAAGGCAGCTGAGGGTCTTGTGGTCACATTTTTGACTCCTTTGTTTTACAAACTGTTTAAAGAAGGTTTTTATCCCTTATCTTGGTGTAAAGCTGTTATATGTCCAATCCATAAAAAAGGTGACAAAAATATACCTCATAATTTTAGGTGGATATCCCTTTTGTGTATTATGAGTAAATGCTACACATCTATACTAAATGATAGGTTTGTAAACTTGGTGGAACATAACGGGATTTCGTAAAAGCTACTCCACTGTGGATCATATATTTACTTTGTCTGCAATAATTGAAAGAGCTTTAGGTAGGAGGGGTGGTAAACTATTTGTTGCCTTCGTTGATCTACGCAAGGCCATTGACTCAGTCGACAGAATTTCTCTTTTTGCCAGGCTATCTGATGCCGGCGTCTCTGGACAAATATTTGACGCATTCAAATCTATTTATAAGTCAGTTTTATCTTGTGTCCGAGTGGGAAACAGTGTTACAGACCTTTTCGAATGCCCAGTCGGCGTGAGACAGGAATGTGTTTTAAGTCCCTCTTTGTTTTCCCTGTTCATTAATGTTGTCTCAGAAAACGTAAAAGAGAATGGTAAGTATGGGGTACAGCTCTTGCCAGGTTTGATTGAGTTGTTCTTACTCATGTTTGCTGACGACATAGCCCTCATATCAAACTCCGCTCTTGGGCTTCAAAATCAGCTTAAGTGTCTTTTTAATGCATGTTCTAATCTTAAACTTACTATTAACACAGATAAAACTAAAAGAATGGCATTTAGAAATGGCGGTATATTGAAGCAATGCGAAAGATGGTTTTTGGATGGCATTCAGCTTGATGTTGTATATAATTATGTTTATTTGGGTTTTAAGTTCACAAACTAGAATGAGTTTTGCCAGAGGTGTTGAACATTTTGTACAAAAAGGCAGAAGAGCAACTTTTCAGTGTCTAAAAATTTTGAAAACATTGAAAGATTTGCCAAGCCATGTATTTTTTAAGATCTTTGCTTCGTCGATAACTCCTATTCTCATATATTCTTCAGAAGTATGGGGTCTGCTCAGGCTTGAAAACCTAGAGAGGGTGCATGTCATGACAATAAAACGTTTTTTGAATGTCCCAATTATGACCCCAATAGAATGGTCTATGGTGAATCAGGCCGTCATCCATTATTCATACAGAGTACTTTGAGAAGTATTCAATACTGGTTAAAACTGCTTGCTATACCTGACACAAGATTACCAAAGCAAGCATACAGAATGATGCTAAAAATGACAGAAAATGGGAAGTCCTGCTGGGCAACCAGAGTTAAAAATATTTTATTCCATTCTGGTTTGGGATTTTTTATGGATAAACCAGCATGTTAAAGACGAGTCTCCTTTTATTCATGACTTAAAGCAAAGACCAGTTGATAATTATTGCCAGGAGTGGTGGTCAACACTTAATGACAGTGAAATAAATAATTATTCTGGTACAGGCATTTTTAAACCTCCATCAAAATTGAGCGCTATTTCATCACAGTTTCAGAAAGATGTTTCAGGGACTGTGATAAGAGCCCAGATGTACACAGCACTATAGCTTCTCGCCTTGCTTAGTCAGTTGTAACCTTAGTAAAGTAATGTTGCTCTGCAGCAGACGATAGAAGTCTACTGTGGGCTACACTGTTGTATGCTGATGCTGGCTCAGCTAGGTAATGACTTCATCCAGCTTACGTATAGCAGTAGTACCACCACCCACGCTAGATGGCGCCTATTGTAGTTTTAGTTTTCACAGGCTTCCTGCTGACCACTGGGGTAAAGAGTCATTCGCTGTTCAACGTGCATCCAGTAAGGAGCTTAGCTCTAAGGAATCTCTCTACTTGAAGACTAAAAGCAGGAACTGGTGAAATTCTATTTAACCTAGTTAGCCACAGCCTGACATTGTCAAAAAGGTAAATGAACTATCTTTTGTTTCATCACGATGTATTGATATTATTGCTGAATTATGTTGTGAAGTTTGCCATGTTTAGAATTGTGATTGTTAGTCAAACTTTGCGTGACCGCGTGGCGAACAGGAACGGTTGCGACGCCATGTAGTCTCCATGGACCCTCTGTTGTTTAGCCTATATGTATTCTTGCAGACCAGTGGCTGTACCGGAGAATGTGTATAATATTAATTATTTCTCTATGTGTGTAGTTACCCATGATTTATATTTATATATGTATAGGAATTAGAGTGGAGATTCCAGTGGACCACGTACTTAGCAGAATGTTTGTCGATTCTATATAGATAAGTGGAGCTAATCACTGAGGGCTATTTCTGCCTTCAGTGAGACGCTCTGCACACACCTAGTATACACGGTGTTGCAGAAATTCGTCTCATATGTTGCAGACGAGCAGGCATCGAGGGCCCGAGCAGAAGAAAGACAAGTAAAAGTCTTCACTGACATTCAGCCTGCATTGGAGCCTCCCGCCCTGAGCGACGAGAGCTCACCAGTCTGTCAACAAGGAGAAGAATCCCCCACAACACAGCTCATCGAATCTAAAGTTAAGTTAGATTTGCACCAGTGCACCAAAACTGTTAGCAAAGGACATCACTAGTCCACCTTTCCAGAAGACTGACCCATTGGGCAGAACGCACTACTAGCCCTATGAGGAAACAGTAGCTTCACAGAATTATCAAGGAGCGAAACATTCGAAGTGATATTTGAACTTTAAAGTTAGTATCGTGATTAGCAGATCTTGTATAGAGTAGAGGAAATAAATGTGTGATATTTATTGTTAACAAGTGGCTGGATACCTATGTTTCATAGCCGTGTGAGAGCTAGTGTGACAGTGAACTTTTACCATTTTCTTTCTATTTCTGTAAACCCAGCCAAACACAGACCTAGCTAAACTTATAAATGTATTAAGATGAGTCACCGGGAGATTTACTAGCGATCCCCATCGACGAAAGACAAGTGGGTAATAGCCATCCATTGTGCAGAGCCCAGCAACAATAGACCCACCATCACATACTTAATGGGCGAGCCTTGCCAGGATCTGTGTATAATAGGAACTGGGTATAACCGGATCTGTGTATCACATCACAAAAAGTTAAGTACCACCATGAAAATTCGACCAAATTTAAATTTTGTTACCAGTACCCTTTAAATTAATTTTTAATCTTCACAGTCACTTTGCTTTGGTGCACAGGGTTGTAAAGTGTACAATGACTGCAACTGCAGCTGCACGTGCACCACGAGCAGTTTGAGGGAGACGCCTAAAGGCTGCGTATTTGACCCAAAAAATACTGGTTTTCCGTGCTCCACGCCCGATATATCCAACTTTTTTGTGAGCAATGTTTGGTTGCAAATGCTGAAAGAAATGTCTGGCTGTGTGTTTTACTCACACATTTGCCTTTATAAGCAGCCGATTTTGCACAAACCATTACCAAACGAACATGCAGCCAAGACAAAAACTACATGCGTTTATGTAAGTGGTACTTAACTTTTTGTGATGTGTATAGTAGTGGAGTATAACCTAGAATAGTGTAAGTGTAGGAAGCAGGCAGTGTTGGTGCACAATTCTTTTGTTTAAAAACTTTTTTGCTTCAATTCTTTTTGTGCCTGTATGTTGCATAGTTCTTTTGCAGATTGCTTAAGTAACTGTTGTATGCCATTTGACTCTTGTTTTATTCTATTATTGATTACGAATTTTGTTGTCTTTGCATTGTTTTTATTGTATTGCAATATTGCTAGTGTGTTTGTATTCCACGTGATTCAGAGGTTGATCATGGACACTTTTGACAATGTCAGACCCAGTAGCCTTGAGATTGCGCTTCAAGGAATTGGGAGAAGCATTACAATTAGCAGGAGCAGACTTAGTTGCCTATATAAATGCAGAGGTAGAGAAACAGGAGGTGAAGGCAGAAAGAGCAGCAGAGAACAGAAGAAACTAGAAAGAGAAGCAGAACAGAAGAAACTAGAGCTAGAAGG
The DNA here is from genome assembly GCA_036898135.1 of Oncomelania hupensis. Classification (NCBI taxonomy): domain Eukaryota; kingdom Metazoa; phylum Mollusca; class Gastropoda; order Littorinimorpha; family Pomatiopsidae; genus Oncomelania; species Oncomelania hupensis. The sequence continues at coordinate 81,443,695 of CM072512.1, read as the reverse complement.
AGAACAGAAGAAAATAGCAGCAGAAATACAAGCAGAAGTTAGGAGATGGGAATATGAGCATGCAGAAAAAGAAAGAGAAAGGGCAGAAAAGGAACGAGACAGACAGCATGAGTTGGAACTGAGGAGATTAGGCCCATCAAGTTCTGCCACAACCCCTTCCCACTCAGATCAACTAGATGTAGCCTCCAACCCCATACTAGGTATATCGTTTCCACTGGGACCATTCAACGAAAGAGAAGAAGGTCTAGATCTCTATCTAACTAGTTTCGAGCACCTAACAACAGAGTACAAATGAGAACCCACCCATTGGTCTTTTAAGCTTTGTCAAGGGCTGCTTAGAGGAAAGGCATATGACATCTACAGTAAGCTACCGACTGACAGAGTGACTGACTATCACAGAGTAAAAAAGGCACTCCTAACGGGATTCGAACTCACAGGAGAATGCTACCGGCAAAAATTCCGCACCAATCGGAGAATGAAAGGAGAAAGTTACGCGCAGTTCGCAGATCAGTTGTCCAGAATGCTGGATAAGTGGGTTAGCCAGTCAGCCACTGCTAAGACATATGATGGACTGACCGAACTATTAATGTGGGAACAGCTACGGGAAACCATGGCCCCAGAGCTGAAAACATTCTCAGTAGAGCAGGGCGTGGAAAGACTGGAGGATCTGGTCAAGGTCGCAGATAGGTGCGTGGCCGCCCACAGAGAAGCCAAGAGCTTCAGGCGAGGCCTAAAGCCTAACAGGAAAGAGGTACATAAACGAGGCCCTGACCGGGATGAGCGCACCGCGAATCGGCCGAATCACCCGGCCTCACCGGGACGAGCGCACCGCGAATCGGCCGAATCACCCCAGATCTGGGCAAAATAAAGGACCCATCGCAGAAGTCGATAAAAGAGGTCCCGCAGAACAGAAACGGTATTGCTAGTTCTGCAACAGAAATAATCACTTCACCGCGGAGCATTCGAAGTGATATTTGAACTTTTAAGTTAGTATTGTGATTAGCAGATCTTGTATAGAGTAGAGGAAATAAATGTGTGATATTTACTGTTAACAAGTGGCTGTACTACCTATGTTTCATAGCCCTGTGAGCGCTAGTGTGACAGGGATCTTTTACCATTTTCTTTCTATCTCTGTAAACCCAGCCTAACACAGACCGAGCTAAACTTATAAATGTATTAAGATGAGTCACCGGGAGATTTACTAGCGATCTCCATCGACGAAAGACGAATGGGTAATATCATTCCATTGTGCAGAGCCCAGCAACAATAGACCCACCGTCACAGGTACGTGTTAATCAAGTTCCCTCTTGGCATAATTATTGTACTTTAACTATAGTGCTCAAATAGTGCATGTCGGAAACCCCGCTGATGGATCGTGTGTCGCCTGCGGAGCTCCAAGAGAGTCAGAGGAGCATTCTTTATTGCTTTGTCCTGAGTATAAAACTATCAGAAACAAACACATTGCTCACTTTATTCAAGGAGATCACTCTTTTACCTAACTCTTGAAATGTACAAACGATGATATAACCAGTAATTTGGCTCGTTATCGTTTTCTGGCATACAAGCGGCGACAGATGTGGGCAGTTTTCCTAAATAGATACGTGTGTGTGTGTGTGTTTGTGTGGGTGTGTGCGTGGGCATGTAGAAACGACGTTACAGTGACACACTCATGGAACTCCACATGGTTTCTTTTGACTGTTTTGGAAGGCTGCCCTATTTTGACGTCAAAATAGAGTTCCGGTAGAGTTACAGCTGTTTTAGGCTTAGGGTTAGGTTAAGGGTTAGGGTTAGTGTTTGGGTTAGGGGTTAGGGTTAGGGATAGGTTCAAAACTTTGAAAATGTCAAAATAATGTCACGAAAATGAAAAGTGTGTAAAAAAAATCCGTTTTTTTTCACAACAGTCATCAGAATGTCGTTTTTACAAAAATTAGTGAATGAGTTGGTGTGTCAGCATGTTATATAGTAGTTCATTTTTATTAGTTCCCGGTCTGTAAAACTGTGGGAACTATTATTTTTGGCTTCGTCAGTCCGTTAAGCGAATGTCCGGATATGATGTTTGCGCACTTTTCTCTGAAACAAATGGACGAATTTCTTTAAAACTTGGTATTTAGTTAGGAAATAGTGGATCCTACCAGATGACAAAAAAGTCTGCAGGTCGGGTGACGGCATCATGGTGACGTCATAATTTGTTATGTTTTTTTTTCTTCTTTTTTCTAATCTTATTTGCTCCCAAACTACTGGAGGGATTTTCCCAGAGTTGCCCTAGGCACTGGTACAGAATCTAACTCAAGCCGTTCATGATCCAAGGCGCCAGCATGCATTCTTTGGCTCATCGTCTAACACCTCAGTTGTCGTAGTTTTGTTATTTCCACTCACCCACATTTAATGTTCTGATATTGAGCTTTTCCAGTTCAAGAGCAGCTTCAGCCGCTCTAGGCTTATGCCTCAATCGTCGTATTTTATATCTGGCACTCTCCCGCCTAGTTTTTATTATTATTATTATTATTATTATTATTATTATTATTATTATTATTATTATTATTATTATTATTATTATTATTATTAATGTTTTTATATTGAGTTTTCCCGTTCAAGAGCCGCTGCAGCCGCTCTAGGCACTGGTCGATGTAGAATCTTAACTCAAGCCGTCGGTACTGCAGCAATAAATATAATTTAGTAATAATTTATTTTTTAATAGCACAAAATCAAACTTAAATCTTGTTCTAAGCGCTTTCACGCATACACGCACACACACACACACACACACACACACACACACACACATACACATACGCTCGCAAGGATAAATATTTAAACAATGTGGTAAACATTGTGAGTTAAAACCGTTAAACATCGTACGAAATAAAACAAACATCACATCTAACAAGGATACAATTTTTATCAATATGGTACAACTTTATGAGAAAAAACACGGAATCCTATCCTATCTTATCCTATCCTATCCCGTAACTCGAAGGTCGTTGGGGTACCACAGGTGATCGTTTAACCAGCGTACACTATCTTTCTCTGACCTCATGGCTTCGCTCAGTATGTTGTCCTCCCACCTTTTTCTCGGTCTTCCTTTTCTTCTTCCTCCTTGCACCGTGCCTTGCAGGATGGTCCTCTGGTGATGTGGCCATACCATCAGTCCTTGTCTTCATCACTGTGAGCATGTCATCGTGTTGTCCAATAGCTTGTGTGATGCTCTGTCGAACTTCGTTGTCGGTGATGTGCTGGGTATAGGAAATGCCAAGAAGCCTTCTGTAGCACCTCATCTCCATGCTTTGTATTCTTCGTTGGAGATCTGCTGTGAGGGTCCATGTTTCGCAAGCCTATAGGAAGATGGAGATGACAAGGGAGCGCAGTAGCCTTACCTTGGGAATGTAGACTGATTATGCTGTCTTTCCAAATTGGCTTCAACCTTGTCAGGGCAGCAGTTGTTTATACGATCCTGGAGAAGACTTCCTGTCGGGACCCATTGTCTGATACAATGGCTCCTAAATGTTTGAAGCTATGCATTGTGTTGAGGAATTGACCTTGGACTTTGATGTCTATTCAAGTTTCAGTTCTTGAACTTGAATAGACAAGTTCAAGATAATTTATTGCCAAGTGAATAATACACAAGGAATGCATTCGGTAAAAGCTGCAGCACCACACAAAAGCACATATAAAAGATAGAGAACATGTGAACAAGCTAACAGCAAATCACAATAAAAGGATAAGAAGATAAAGTCATGAAACAAATGAACTGTACAAAGGGCAAATATATATTTGCTAGTCAACACACACACACACACACACACACACACACACATACACAAACCAACACAAGCGCACATTGCTGACTCCTAGCCATCCAGTTTTCACTCTCCATCCATTCGGTCTCGTGTTACTTTAACATTAGCACGCCTATGTGCAGCGAGTAGGCCTACTTGTACGAAACGAGCGACAAAGTTACTGGCTCTCGCAACACGTTATGGCGACGACATGTGGTTAGGCAATGGGCAGAGAACTGGATATCTATAATTATATATAAATTGCTTAGCCGGAAGTCCTTCTTCGCCTCTACTATAAAGTTTGTCCGGTATGGACGCTGATCTGGGCAGGTGCTGGGCGCTACGGATCAGCCTGCTGTGTGCTCAAAACCAGCGAAATCGTTATAGCCGACATTTCCTTACCGAACGTTTAACCGTTTCTGAGATAAATAAATAAACAAAATGTCCACAACCTGCAATAGCCTCATTCCGCGCGCTTCCATTAAAAATCAAATTGAGGTTTCAGCATGTTTTCCCATATAGACCAAAAAATTTTTGGTGTTTATAGGAAGCCTTGGTAGCTTACTTAGTAAAACATCCGACTACCGTCCAGGGCGACCCAAGTTCAAAACTCACTCGGGCCGTTTTTTTTGGTTTTTTTTTAACACTACAATATGGATATTTTTCTTTTTAATTTAGGCTTTTTACCTTTAATTTATTATTATTATTATTATTATTATTATTATTATTATTATTATTTATAAACTAATAATAATAATAATAATAATAATAATAATAATAATGATAATAGGATATAATAATAATTATAATAATTTATTATTATTATTATTATTATTATTATTATTATTATTATTATTTTATAAATAATAATAATAATAATAATAATAATAATAATAATAATAATAATAATAATAAATTATTATTATTATTATTATTATTATTATTATTATTATTATTATTATTATATCTTATATCAAATTTTCTTTTAAAACCTGGGTGTTTTTTTATTATTTCTATTTGTATTATTCTATATTCAATATTAATAATAATAATAATAATAATAATAATAATATTATTATTATTATTATTATTATTATTATTATTATTATTATTATTATTATTATTTATAAACTAATAATAATAATTATTATTATAATAACAATTATAATATCTTATATCAAATTTTATTTTAAAACCTTGGTGTTTTTTCTGATTTCTATTTGTATTATTCTATATTCATTATTATTATTATTATTATTATTATTATTATTATTATTATTATTATTATTATTATTATTGTTGTTGTTGTTGTTGTTGTTGTTGTTGTTGTTATTATTATTATTATTATTATTATTATTATTATTATTATTATTATTATTATTATTATTATTACCAAGGATCGGGATGGGGTGGTACATGTAGGTAAAAGGGGGCTACGGGTAGGTTTAAAGGGGCATGGGTAGGCATAACGGGGATACGGGTATATATAAGGGGGTATGGTGATGGTCGATTTTCATCCATACCTGCGAAACGATCAACGGGGAAGTATCAAGGAGGGTACAGTTAGGAACCAAGGGGGTATGGAATGTATCAAGGGGGTATGGGGAGGTATCAAGTGGGTTCGGGGGAGGTATCAAGGGGGTATGATGAGGCACCATGGGGGGACGGGGAGATATCAGGGGGGGGGGTAGGGTGAGGTATCAAGGGGGAAATGGGGAGGTATCATCGTCCAAATGAAACTCGCAGACAAAAGTTCTCTCTGTCTACATTTTAAACAGCAACATGTGTACCCTGTACAAAAACCACTAGTATACAATAAATTTGATAAACTGTGTTTATGAAGGAGAAGGACTACACTGTTGAATGCACTGACATTGGATACACTGACATTGGATACAGGGAAGAAAGAAGAGACGGCTTAGCATAGGAGGTAAGAGAGTAGTATGTTCGGCATGTGGAAATCCATGTTTAGCCTAGAGCAGAGGGGAGCTTTTCTGCAGAAAACACGAGTCCCGTTTGACACAAGCCGCAGCATCCGTCACCCGCTACGACAACACACGCAGAGCATGCACACCAAACAAAAAATAATATGTCATATTCACAGCTTTAAAAACTACAGAGTCACAGTAGCAGATATTGCCAAAAACCACTGTACACAAATATCACATAAACAAACACATCAGTTATATCGCAAACACTGCACCATCCGCATAAACAGGAGTAACAAAGTGTTCTTTATAAGATATGCATAATAGAGACCACCGATAAAACAACAGGAGACACCAATAAAGCCTAATTCAACAGAAACAACTAGAAAAAAAAGTCTAACAACCCATTAAATGAAGTTCCACATTAGTGATGGCTCTAATATTAGCTGCCTAATCACCATTGTACACGGGGTAGGGTATTGCACAAAGGGTTTTCAAGGGTGACACTAGTATACAAATCTTGTGTTCCATGCTTAGATGCAGATTACCCAACAGTGGACAGTGTATGGGAGGGGGGGGGGTGTAAGGGTAGAATATAGAAGTTATAATTATACCATTCACAGACACACACACTCATCCGTATTGTCTACGTTGTGGGGTGTTTAAGTATTAATGAATGTGCATACACACACACTCGCCCACATGCCCCCCACCCACTATGTTGATGCCATTGGTGTTGTTGGTCATAATTTTGATCTTCTCTGCACTTATTTTCATTTCATAGGCTCTGGAGGTGATTGTTAAGCCTCTGTACCAGCTGTTCAAGTTCTTGTTCCTCTCCAGCCAATCCATCAACACGGAACCATCGTAAAAAATAATAACAAATATCATATCTAAGTATAAAAGGCATGTTTAAAGACACATGCATAAACATACACACGCATACACAAGGATGTGTGCATAGCAAGTTGGGGTTTGGGACGAAATGTAGTCATGTAAAGGCGTTTTGTTTTTATGGAACGAGCGCAAAATTCATCAAAATAATGTAAGAATTTGATATTTTTTAAATGGCTCCTTCCGTAAAAAAGTTGACCTATTTCGTCTTCTAACCCTAACCCGTACGCCAAACTTTTACTTCGAATTTGTCCAGAAAACAGCCCGTCTTGGTTAGAGCACCACCATGTACTTAAAACAGCCCCATGCATTACAAGAGCACTCCCTAGTACTACAAGAGCACATCCATGTACTTAGAAAAAAATGGGGTCCTGGAAAAAAGTGGGGCACTAGCTACAAGCGCCATTTTGTGCACAAAAAGGCAAGTTTAGCACCTCATTCCTCCATGAATACCAATGGCTTGCAATTATGAATAATTTGTATGGGTGTTCTTGTACGATAAAATATACTGACAAACAAGTCTGGCTTTTAAAATGCTTCGCACAAAATATGTGGAAAGTAATACAACTAAAAAAATGTTTAAATTTTACCAGTGTACCATATTATTTTTGCTGTGTACTCGTTTTTGATTGAAATACTGTGAAATGTTTAATGGCGACTTAAAAAGATGCTACCTGATGGTGGAAAAGTGTTAAACATTTGATGAGCAGTATATTTGTGCGGAAAGAGGAATTGAGAGCATCATAAAGTTTTGTTTGTGACTTTTGAAAAAGGGCAAAGCTTTCTTTTCGTTGGAACTGACAAATCATTTGGTGGATACAGAAATACTGAAGGTCTTTGACCACATTGAAAAAGAAAAAAAAAATAATGTTGTACAAACTTGATCATCCTTTCCTGTACCTTTGCGAAAACCATTTCCATACTTTAGATGTCCATTGCTTTATTGTTGTTTGATGCAATTTTTTTTTGTGGTTTGCATTGTACTTTTTTCAGTGACTTCTTATTAGAAAAGAAGAATTACTAAAGCTGATATTTTGTTGGAGAATAACCGGTCATTTTATTTTTGTTTGATCAGTAATATTTAATCAATCAATGAAGGGTTGCATGACAAAACGCACTATATCCAAATTTGTCAAGTTGAGATATTTGGCAGTTTTTAAAGGCAGGCCTTGTAGCAGATATTCCTTATTTGTACTTATACTAAAAAAAATGAGAACATTAAAGCTTTCTTAAAAACACAAATCACCAAATCAATGTTTGATATCATATTTACTGGACCATTTTTTATATTGACTGTTTTGACAAAACGCATTATATCCAGCGAAAAAAGGCTATTTCACAAAACGCACTATATCCGTTACCTAGCAAAAAAAACTATTTAAAGGTGTCTCAATACTATTTAAAATTCACTGGATTCACAGCAGATCTCCAACGAAGAATACAAAGCATGGAGATGAGGTGCTACAGAAGACTTCTGGGCATTTCCTATACCCAACACATCACCAACGACGAAGTCCGACAGACCATCACACAAGCCATTGGACAACACGATGACCTGCTCACAGTGGTGAAGAAACGGAAACTCCGATGGTATGGCCACGTCACCAGATCATCAGGCCTTGCAAAGACTATTCTGCAAGGCACAGTGCAAGGAGGTAGAAGAAGAGTGAGACCGAAAAAGAGGTGGGAGGACAACATTCGAGAATGGACTGGTTTGACACTGAGCGATGCGATCAGGGCTGCTGAGGACAGAGAAAGATGGAGTATGCTGGTTAAACGATCATCTGTGGTGCCCCTACGACCTTCGGGTTACGGGACAGGATAGGATAGGATAGGATAGGATTGGAATAATTATGTAAAGTAAAGTGCAAAGATTATAAGTTTATAGACAATAATAACACAATGCTAACCATAATAACTAAAGGTAATACACCTGACTATTAATCAATTATTTTCACCACTGATATTAATTTACTAAATATAATAATAGGCTATTGATATTAATGAAAGGGATGATAATATTATTATTAACAAGACTTGAGCAATCAATATGAATAAGAATGTGAGTGGTCCTGATATGACTTTAATAGTTAACCGCACTTTTGTGTTAACAGAAACATTATCTGCAGTTAAAATAAACTCGGTCACACTTTATGTAGCTCATGTCCTACTCCCCTCCCCATCTTTGTCACATCGTATTGGTCGCCTCCCCGCCCTCTTTCCTAGCCTAGGTGTTACGCAATTTGTGAACAACCCGTAATAATGATGTTCAACAATCAAAAAACTGATCTCGCCTTGTTTAAGGAATCATAAAACTTCTCTTGATTTAGAGCAAGGTCTGTGGGTGTCAGGTTTGCTGCCAAGCAGCCTTTGCACTCTGCATTGTCATTGTGTGAGTAGGCAATGGCTGGGATTTTGCCCCCACTGGAATGACGTGCTTGCTTCACTATTTCTTTTTTGTGTGTAGTCTTATCCTTCCGTTTTCTCCTCCCTCCAATTGTCAAATTAACTTCTTCCAAACTGTCATCAAAGTTATCCATCATAAATTTTGACGGATGGCTCCGTTTTATTAAGATTATAAATCATATGTGCTAAATAAATCGCTTTGTTTACACTTATCAACAAGAGTGGAGGTGTGGCCGGATATAACACTTTCGGGCGATCTGATTGGCTGAACGGATATAGAGCGGTTTGTCAAAAAGAGGCCGTGGCTCATAGCGCGTTTTGTAAAGAACTGTCATGTTTCGCTGGCCGTTAGTAACGGTTATAGCGCGTTTTGTGAAGAAATATTTTTACAGGCAGTTGCAGCTATAGGAGCTGAGTGTGCCAAGGGATATAACTCGATTTTGTTACTTTTGGCGTATAGCGCGTTTTGTCATGCAACAATGTAATGTATGTTCACACCATTAGGTGATATTGGACATCTTAATATTGAGTGACACTTGATTATCATGCCATTATAACCATCCCTCAACATACAACAAGGAAAATAAACAAAAAGTGTTGATTTTAATTTTGTTTTAAACCTTCTCAATCTCTTTTATTAATTGAACACATTGGATATCCTTGGGAAGGGATGTTCTGCTTGCTTAACTTTAAAATAAAATAAAACTTACACGTTCATGAACTTGTTCCTCATTTCTATATTTGTATCATATATTAAAAGGGTTTAGTTTAAAAAAACAATTAAAAATTGTGTGGGTTTTTTGTGTATTTCAATTTAATGGCTTTAATGAAAACACAAAAAAACTTGTTTTGCGCTTGCAATTTAAGAGATTATTATATTTTGTGCATAAATCGTTTTTCCCTGCTGCCTTCACCACCATTGTGTTTTATAGTTTCTAAAAATATGTTGGTAATAACAAACTTACATGACAGAATTATTAATATTTTTCTACGTATCTTTAGAAACCATTGAACACAAGGATGTGGGATACAGCAGTTATTTCTATAATGATTTAAAATGAAAGGAAAGTTTGTTTACGAAATGAAACAGAAATCTTAAATGACATTTTTATTATTTAAACAGGCCTCGTGTTTACTGTAAAAATAGAAAATGAAAATATCCAGCTATAATAATTTTTAATAAAACAAAATTATTGACATATGATTAAACTTAGTATTACTACATTTATATACCATTGCTAAAGTAAATTGTTTTCGTTTTCATTGTAAGCTTGTTTATTTAATTAATTAATAAACAGCTTTAAAAAATGTTTCTAGTGTTATATGTTCTGAACTTACTGCTTATAAAAATTTACATTCCAATATCTGTTATTAATTTCAAATTACGGTAAGCTGCAAGTTGGTCTATGCCAATGCAAAACTTATAATATTAGCCACCCTGTGGGTTTGTCCCCCATGGGGGTGCAGGGAATTTCAGTATAAATAGTATCCCCACTTTCTGGAAATTTAGTGCTTTAAATTCCCATCTGGAAATTTAGTGCTTTAAATTCCCACTGTCGCTGTCTTTCTCCTTTGTTCTTTCTCATTCCTACTCTTTTCTATCAATCTATTATACGATCTTCTTCTTCGCTAGATCAGTCACCTACCTTTTTTCTTGAAAACTCTTCCAGGGAAAACTCCTCATTTGTGTTTGCACAGCGACTCAACCAAAGCGTTTTAGTTTTGAGGTTAGGTCAGCCAGGCTAGCTATAAATAGCTTCGCCGATCTTCCTTTCCTTTCCTTTCACTGGAAGAGAGGGTGCAGGCAAGCTATAAATAGCCCGCAGCAAGCAAAATGTGGAGGCATTAAACAGTGCTTCTCACATAGGCATTGATTTGGTGTATGTGAGGTCTGTTGGATCAGCTTGGGAATATTGGACGCTTTCTGCCAGGTGGTCACTGGGGCTTCCTGTGAAGTTATTATTTAACAATGTAGGCATTTTCTATGTATGTGTTTTGTTGATATTTTATAATGATGTTTTTATTCTATTTTGTTTATCTAAATGATGGTTCAATAATTTAGAGTATGGCCTCAGCGTCCCCTGCGTGGGATGTCTTTATTGTAAAGTGATCGGCTGGTGGAGTGCATTCAGTGTTACCACTAGGGTTGTTTTGGCAAATCTTTTATGCGGATCAAGGGCGGGTCCTCTTTCAGCAAAGTTATGGTCTTGATTTTCTGGTCCTGATTCGGCTCTTTGCAGTCCGCTGGACCCTGTAAGCAATGAATAAATAATTAACTGTGGGTTCGGGCACTGAATAAGATTAGATCCAACGTTTCCCGGCGTGTCGTAAGAGGCGACTAACAGGGGTGATGTCAGCACGGCATCACTGGGCGAAAGTCTTCTACACAGAAGTCACCGGCCATGGCGGAGGAACCTCATGCTACTACAGATTCAACGACCACATGCTCGGGGCCAAGGCGAGCCACATTCTATTCGTGGATTTCGGCAGTGGCAAACATCCTGGAGGGGATTGGGCTCCAAGACACACCATATGATAAAAAAACCCCACTCGTTCCATACCGGGTCGGTGGCCGCCCGGGTTACCAAGGACCGCGCCTTCCGTTGGCCACCAGGACGGAGGCGATAAGTGTGTTATAGATGAAGAAATTAGCAAGATCCGCACGAGAGACAACATCGTCATAGGAACCTGGAATGTCAGGACCTTAACTGCGGAGGGAAAATTAGAAGAACAGGACCATTACTGATAGAACATTTTAGACGCCAGCGAACTGCACTGGAAAGGACTAGGGGAAACAACGACCGACAAAGGCCACAAGCCTTATTTCAGCGGGAGAGAGGACAGTCACGAGCACGGCGTTGAATTCTTGGTCAACAGAGACATTCTATCGACTGTCATGGATTGCGACAAAGTCTCCAGTAGACTCATTATCATCCGTCTGAGAGCAGCCCCTTTCAACATCACCATCATCCAGGCCTATGCCCCAACATCAGACTATGACGACAGCGAAGTGGAGGATTTCTATGAACATCTACAGACTGTCCATGACCAAGTGCCGAAGAAGGACATAGAGCCATATTCAAGGCGACTGGAATGCCAAGGTTGGCCAAAATGTGCACCACAGCTGGGGAGACACATATGGACCCCATTGCAAAAACGAGACAAATGACAAGGGTCTAGACTTTTGGAGTTTGCCATATACAACAATCTGATACTGGCAAACACGCTTGGTCTCCACAAAAAATCCAGACGATGGACATGGCACAGACCCAGCATTGAGCATCACAACCAGATTGACTACATCATGGTCAAGACACGCTTCAAATCAAGCATCAACATTGGCAGGACACGCACTTTTCCAGGAGCAGACATAGGAAGTGACCACGATGTCTCCCCTCCTCCCTCCCTCGTCTCTTATTCGTTAGCAAGTGTCTGATTTTATTTTGTATGAATCTTAATGTTTAGAATGAATGATTGAGTACTGCGCTTGGGAACTGATATTGTTCATTAGGAAAAATCGCTATAAAAATATCATTATTATTATTATTGTTATTATTATTATTATTATTATTATTATTATTATTATTATTATTATTATTATTATTATTATTATTATTATTATTATTATTATGTCTTTCCGGCTCCACTTGAAGAGAGTAAACACAGCTAAGTGCACTAGACTGAAGCTCGACCTGAACAAACCGCAAGACCCGGAGGTGGCAGAAATATTTCAAGCCACAATCGGAGGGAAATTTGTACCTCTGCTCATTTTGGGATCTGGTGAAGTAGATGTCAACACCATGACCACCGCCTTCAACTCAGCTGTGACAGATGCCGCCACTGAGATCCTTGGCAAGCACCGGCCAAAAAAGAAACCGTGGATCACACCTGAACTTTTGGTTCTGTGTGATATAGAAAAGATGAAAAAGAAAATGAACACCTCACAGGGAGCTGATGGCTACCGAAAAATCAACAATGACATCCGAAAATGTATGCGCACAGCAAATGAGAACTGGATAGAAGATCAATGCCAGAAAATAGAGAACAGTCTGAACAAGAACAACAGCAAGAAGGCCTACGAGACTGTGAAGCGGCTAACAAGTGTTAAACAGCCCAAGGTCTCCACGGTTCAAAGCAAGTCTGGTATATGCCTTACAGAAGAACAAGAAGTCTTGGATAGATGGACAGAATACTGCTCTGACCTTTACAACCACACACCAAACGGAGACCCATCAGTTCTAGCATATCCCCAGAACAGAGAAGAAGAAATCCTCCCAATTCTCCGAGAAGAAGTTGAGGCAGGAGTGCAATCGCTGAAGAAGGGGAAGTCAGCGGTAATGGACAACATACCCGTGAAATTGCTTCCAGCAGGAGGAGAAGCGATGATTGATGCCCTCACCATTATCTGTAACAAGATCTGGCATATGGAATTGGTGTGCGGCGTGCCTCAGGGTTCCGTTTTAGGGCCGGTGTTGTTCACTCTGTACACCAAGCCACTGCTTCTCCTGCTTAGAAAGCATGCTGTTGAGAGTCAGTCATTTGCAGACGACACACAACTTTATAAATCCACTGCCCCCTCTCTCATTAATTCCACTGTTCAGACTTTGGAGAACTGCATCACAGACATTAAGTCATGGATGACACTCAACAAGCTTAAGCTTAATGACGATAAAACCGAAGCCCTCCTCATTCACAAGCACAACATCTCCTCCTCACTCCCGCCTCTCCCAACATCGCTTACAGTAGGGACAACAAACATTCAGTTCTCATCCTCAGCAAGAAATCTCGGCTACATTCTCGCCGATGACCTGTCCCTCAACAACCACATCTCCAACGTCTGTCGCTCTGCATACATGGCCATACGCCAAATCAGCTCCTTTCGCCACTATCTTACACTCACTGCCACCAAAACCCTAGTCTGCGCACTCGTCCTTTCTCGTCTTGACTATTGCAACTCTCTCCTCGCTGGCTCCCCAAAACACATCATTGACAAGCTACAAAAGGTTCAGAACTCAGCAGCTAGACTAGTATTCCGAGCTAAGAAACGCGATCACATCACACCTCTACTACATTCCCTTCACTGGCTTCCTGTGCAAGCACCCATAGAGTACAAACTCTCTGTTCTCTGTCACAACTTCTTCACTGATTCTTGTCCCTCCTACCTTGCTGACCTGCTGTCTGTCTACTCCCCTTCACGCACTTTAAGATCTTCTGCTGAAACTCGCACACTCAAGGTTCCCGTCACCCGCACTAAGACATACGGCCAACGTGCATTCGCCTACGCCGCACCTAAGCAGTGGAATTCCCTTCCCTCCCATATCCGCAACATACAATCAACACAAGCATTCAAAAAGGCCCTCAAAACCCACCTCTTCAAACTGCATTATTCAGATTGATTTGTATCCCGCTGCCATTCTCTCCTCTTTTGTCTCTGTCTGATCCGTAAGTGTATACACGGCTGTACATATTTATACTGTTTTTCCTCTTGGGAAATGAGCAGAGGTACCGGGCATATAAATAGCTGTGAATAGGTTTTTTGCTATTCTATTTCTGTCTTTTCTGTCATTTGTGTACATAGTTGTAAATAGTCTATTTCTGTCTCTTTTTTTGTAATTTGTGTACATAGTTGTAAATAGTTGTACACTTACTGTTCTGTCTTTTGGTGTATTGTAGCAAAAGCAATGTTTTATCGAGTGCATGTATTTATATGTAATGATTATGTAAAGCGTGGTGAGTCTGGTCATAGGCTGGAGTACCCGCTATATAAAAATCCGTGATTATTATTATTATATTGGGGAGTGCCCTACACCATGGACTCAGTCGCTTGTCATCACTCTTCCCAAAAACGGTAACCTTCAGGAGTGTGAAAATTACCGCACCATCAGTCTCATCAGTCATCCCAGCAAGGTGCTCCTGAAAATAATACTCAACAGGTTGAAACCACAAGCTGAACAAATTATAGCTGAAGAACAAGCAGGATTCAGGGCAGGGCGAAATACCATTGAACAGATTTTCAACCGCAGAATAATCTGCGAGAACTACCTACAGCACTGTCACGGACCGGTTTTATAGTATTTCGGTCCGATGACTTTGTCTATTGTAGTCTCTTCCTGTGAGAAGATAGTAATTATAATAGTTTTATTGATAGCTAAATTCTGATTGGTTGAGCTGATCACATGACGGCTCATCAATGTACATTCAAAAAAATATTCATTCTTTTCTTGACTGTACCATGGAGTGGTTCATTTTAACTTCTGGCAGCTTTGTCTGCAGAAGTTCCGGCTGGGGGCCTCAAAGCGGAAGAAGAAGAGGAAGAAGAAGAAGAAGAAGAAAGAAGAGACGCAGACGACGAATAAAGAAGAATAAAGAGGACGAAGAAGAAGAAAGAAGAGGAAGCAGAAGAAGAAGCATAAAGAAGAATAGAGAGGAAGACGAAGAAGAAAGAAGAGGAAGCAGAATAATAATAATAATAATAATAATAATAATAAGAAGAAGAAGAAGAAGAAGAAGAAGAAGAAGAAGAAGAAGAAGAAGAAGAAGAAGAAGAAGAAGAAGAGGAAGAAGGGAGGAAGGAGAATTAAGACGAAGAATAAAGAAGAAGAAGGAATCAAGAAGAAGAGTCGTTGTTGTTGTTGTTGCACTAATTTTTATTCATCAGATTAACATAAGTTGTACTGATCCCGGCTTCTATATATATATAAATACAATTTTTTCTACATTCTAAGATAAGGCTGCTGCGCTCCCTTTTAATTTTTATCTTCCTATACACTTGCGAAACGTGGACCCTTACAGAAGATCTACAACGAAGAATACAAAGCATGGAGCTGAGGTTCTACAGAAGACTTCTTGGTATTTCCTATACCCAGCAATGTATACATATAATTGCCTTTTAGATTTAGTTCCACCCCTTTTTGCCAGAAGAAGAGTCAAGAAGACGACGAAGAATCAATCAGAAGGAGAAGAAGAGGAAGAAGGTGGAAGAAGAAAGGAGAGGAAGAAGAAAGAAGAAGTCGAAGAAGTGGTGGCAGCAACCACAGCAGCCGCAGCCACAGCAGCAGAGACAGAAATAGCAGCAACATCAGCATCAGCAGCCGCAACACCAGCAGCGATAGCAGAAACAGTAACAGCAACAGCAGCAGCAACAGCAGTGGCAACCGCAGTAGCAGCAGCGGCAGCAGCAACAGTGGCAGTGGCAGTATCCACCGCAGCAGCAGCCAGAGAAGAGTTGGAGATGGAGAAGTGACCGGAGAAGAGAGAGAGAAGAGAAACAAGGACAAGGAGAAGAATAATGTGAGAGAGAAACAAAAGAGAATACACAGACAACGACAGAGGATTACCAAGTCAGATCTAACTATAATCTCAGTGAGACTCTTGATGTTTAATTCTCTCTGTAAACGGTGACTGGGATTCTATATATATGTGTGTTATTGTGAGTGTGTGTAATTAACGGATTATTTCTACAAGTACGTGAGAACAAAGACAAATTGTATTTATATATATATATTTCTCGATAGATTTTCCTGTACTTACGTAAATTTGTGTTGGTTTATGTTTCTAGTAATCGAGGGGGTGTGACAACAGAAGTTATTCTTGAGAGTTAGAAAATTGTGAGACGGGAGGACACGCAGATTTAACCACGCACGTATGCACGCAGTTCTTGATATAGAACCCCTTTCGTTACAAGCACCAACAACATCTATATCATGTGTTTGTAGACTTCAAGAAAGCATTTGACCGAGTCTGGCATGCAGCTCTGTGGGCAACAATGAAAGTGTACATCAGCCCTAAAATTATTGAAGTCATCAAAAGCTTGTATGACAAGGCTACCAGTGCAGTCCTCCACAACAGCGCCATCGGAAACTAGTTCAGAACAACGATCGATGTGCGTCAAGGATGCCTACTCTCTCCAACACCCTTTAACATCTTCCTAGAGCGCATCATGTCAGATACCCTTGCAGATCACGAAAGCACATTCAACATAGGGGTTAGAGCAATCTCCAACCTCCGTTTTGCGGATGGCATTGATGGATTGGCTGGAGAGGAACTTGAACAGCTTGTACAGAGGCTTGACACCACCTCCAGAGCCTATGGAATGGAAATAAGTGCAAAGAAGACCAAAACGATGACCAACCACTATCGTATCAACATGGACATCAAAGTTCAAGGTCAATCCCTCAACACAGTGCATAGCTTCAAATATTTAGCAGCCATTGTATCAGACAATGGGTCCAGACAGGGAGTCCTCTCCAGGATCCCACAAACAACTGCTGCCCTGACAAGGTTGAAGCCCATTTGAAAAGATAGGACCATTAGTCTACATTTTAAGATAAGGCTGCTGCGCTCCCTTTTCATTTTTATCTTCCTATACACTTGCGAAACGTGGACCCTTACAGAAGATCTACAACGAAGAATACAAAGCATGGAGCTGAGATTCTACAGAAGACTTCTTGGTATTTCCTATACCCAGCAAATAACCAACAACGAAGTCCGACAGACCATCACACAAGCCATTGGACAACACGATGACATGCTCATAGTGGTGAAGAAACGGAAACTCCGATGGTATGGCCACGTCATCAGTGCAGCAGGCCTTGCAAAGACCATTTCTGCAAGGCACGTTGCAAGGAGGCAGAAGAAGGGGAGATAGAAAAAGAGGTGGGAGGACAACATTCGAGAATGGACTGGCTTGACACTGAGCGAAGGCATCAAGGTTGCTGAGTACAGAGAAAGATGGAGTACGCAGTTTAAACGATCGTATGTGGTGCCCCAGCGACCTTCGAGTTACGGGATAGGATAGGATTAGGTTATATAAGTTATTACTGAGATTGTTGCTGGCGGAAAGAGAATCAATTAAATTCTTTTAAATTTTAGCTGTTGCAAATTCAGAACAGATATTATGGCCTCGTGGCACAGTGGAATTAATTTAGTCGGCGGTTTCCTAGGCCGAAGGTCGCGGTTTCGATTCCCGAAAGGCGAACTTATGCGACTTAGGTACGAGACTATTGAGGTCACCGATGGTTTTCTCCGGATACTCAGGTTTCCTCCATCCCTTCAATATTGGTATTGGAATGCAGTCAATCTAAAATTTCACAAATAAAAATTCGATTTCCTTTCCGTCTTCTAATAGCGACGTTCCTTTACACCACGTGTTTGAGTGATGAATGAGTGTTTGTTGTGTATGTAGGAGTGTTTGTAATATGAAAGCGTGTATGTTAGTTACAGATCGCCGCGCTTTGAGTCTGATTTAGGAATACGGCGCGTATAGCATCCACTATTATTATTATGATTATTATTATATTTCAAAACCCTCATAGAAACATGTTGTAACACACTTTGCAAGTATAGTACTTAATTCACTACCTCAAGATTTAAAAACACACACAAAAATATGCATATTTTGTACAAAAGCAAAATATTTTAACGTTCAAATCGATTGTGTCCCGAATTGCACAGTATAGAATAGAACTGAATGATATGTTAAATTAGACAGCATAAAAATTGCACTTTGAAATACAATATGAAAGACATTTTTGACTCACATGCATAGCAATGCGAGTCTTTGTACTCGCCCACTCCCCCTCCACCTTCCCTCCACCTCCTCCGCCCCCCCCCCCCCCCTTCCCTAAATAGTCCAAAAGTGATATCGAAAGAAAAGTAGACCTCGTAAATATTGGTGAATGAATGACTTCACTTCAAGGTCAAGGTCACAGGGTCATCAAATGTTAGTCAAAAAATGACTTTTTTTTTTTCAAAAAATCACTTTTTTGTTTGTTATTCATATTAAACTTATGAATCTTTGAAACATGATAGATATCGAAGAGACATATATACTTTGCAAATTTAGTCAACTTCACTCTAAGGTCAAGGTCACTGGAGCTGTCCAAAATGGTTGGTTTGTTTAGGTACTTTGAAGTGACCTTGACCTTAAACTATGATAGACATAAAGTCACACCTTGTTGTATTTAGAGCTGATAGATTGATCTTTCATATATGTTCCATGTCTGCGTTGGTCTTGAAGGTCAAGGTTATTTTATGTCATACAAAAAATATGTAATCGTACAGTGGATTGGCTGCTTATTTAACCCATATAGTAGAGTATAACCTCAGCGTCCCCTGCGTGGGATGTCTTTATGATAAAGTGACCGGCTGGTGGAGTGCCTTCATTGTTACCACTAGGGTTGTTTCAGCAGATCTTTTATACGAATCAGGGGTTAATCCTCTTTCAACCAAGTTGTGGTCCTGATTTTGTTATCCTGATTCGGTTCTTTGCAGTCCGCTGGGCCCTGTAAGCAATGAATAACTAACTTCTAGTTGTAAGTTAAAGCAATTAAGTTTATTAGTAATAATAACTAAATGCATTAATTAATAGAAATCCATATAATGAGAGCGATAAAAGGTGCTCAGCACGTCAAATGTGGAACCTGAACACAATGGTTTGAATGAGAGTAGCTGAAACAAATACATATCAAACTCTAATAGTTCTCATAGTTTATAGTCATTTGGGAGTGAGGCCATGGGTTTGGGATTCATGTAAATGAGGAAACACAAAACAACCATTTCTTTCTAAAGTGTAACCTTCCTGTTACATCACTAATTTGTGGATTAAAATTGTAATAATTTTTAATTACTCTATAAATTATATACAGCGAAGATTAAAACACAATTTACATTAAAATAAAAAAACTTGTTTGAACACTGTACAACGTACATACAATCAATGATTACAGTTATAAACACACCGAATAGCAGTAAACCTACTACGTTTAAACACATGTGGAAATATCTTGCAAACTGATTCACCATCAGACCACAGGCTCATAACATGGCACTAGTAGCATAGCACCAAATGCATAATTGTTTAACTGTAGAAATGTACTTTAATGTTAACACTTTTTCTTGCTGTCTTGGAGTTCTGTTGGAAAGTATTGTTTTGTTGTCTCTTGTGTTTTTTTCCGCCTAGTGAAGAGCTTTGCTCAAAAAGCTTTGTCTTGTCTTTGTCACAAGTAGCATTTCTTGACTTTTTGTGTACAACTTTGATTCTCATTAATGTTAAAACTCACAGTTTACCGATATTTTAAGGCAGTAGTTAAAATTATAACATTGTCACACAACATTATAAAGTAATAAATCACACACAACTCACAGTTACCGATATTTTAAGGCAGTGGTTAAAAAAGTATAACATTGTCACACAACATTATAAAAGTAATAAATCACACACAATTTTCGCGGTCTTGAAAGCTAATAATTTCCGAAGCATAATACAAATAATTATAAAAATCAACTCTTGAATAGAAATACGACACGTTGCAATAAACCTTATAATGAAAGCATAATATAAATAAAGGATATTATTAGTCACCGGAAAGGCACATGGTGGACAAAAAGGTGTGTCCAAACGTTTTTCAAATAGATCTACAATGAGGAGCATGCAGAGTTCCTCTGTTAAAATCAAACTCTCAAATCTGTAGGCTAATCTCTTGGTTCCGCACTAGCAGAGCGATATATATGCTATGGCATGCAGGCTAGAAGCCTTTAAAACTTAGGCCTTTGAATAAAGAAGTTGATTACCAAACTCGTGCACAGTATGGTAACAATACTACTGTACGCAAGTTTTATCGGTTTATAAAGCCCATTCTGTGCGCCATAGGAGCTGCCTTTTTGTAGTCCCAAGACAGACGCTGGATTTGATGTGGCCATGTAGGTGTATCTGAGTGGCCTCTGACGTCATCCCTTCTGACGTCACCGTTTCTGACGTCACCGTTGGGTACTGAACCTTTCCACTGGGACGGCGGGATGTAAGCCATGCCGTTCTCATTACTGGCAAAGTTGGTGTTAGAACCTTGCTTCGTTGATGTCGATCTGCTCGTGCTCCCTTGCGTAGATTTCCGGGCGTGTTTCCTGTTGCAACAAAAACTAGGTAAGATGCATTCTCTTGGCTTACATATTTTCCATAATTTACAAACCATTCTCATTGCAGACTACTTTTATTTATACATATAACGTCAGTACATGCCAAAGGCAAATTTCTGTTGTCTTGTAATCGGACAAATGTATGCCTATTGTATTGTATTGTATTGTATCGGATTGTATTATATTTATTATTTAATTGGTACGCCTATTAACATATTAATGTAACTAGTGACAACAAACCGGACAACTGCAAGAAGAAAGATGCAATACTGGGAGGAAAGTTTATCAAACCGTAACAACCAATATGTAATATATTCTAACTAATACAGTTCAACCCTCATCGCTGTGTCACATAATAATGTCTGTCTTCCCTCTTCAAAAGTTGTGTTCCTGTTAGATTTAGCACTAAAGCATACCTTCTCTTGATGAAAATAACCACCCCTACGATGGTGAGGTATGCCAAGACAGCAATCGCGCCAACAGCAGCTCCAGCAATGACTGTTTGGTTGACGCTCGGAGGAAAACCTGAAGAAGTGTGATAAATCGGTTCTATAGGCACACTAATATAATACTAACTTCATGAATTTAATCAAACCAACGATTAGGGAAACTCGTAAAAAGTGTTTTTAGTCTTGAGTCTTTAATAAGGGGATTTGTATAGCGCTTTTTCCTAATGACATCAGTTCAAAGCGCAGCATTCACGCATTTATCCCGCAAGGGGCGAACGTATGTGACTTAGGTACGAGACTATTGAGGTCACCGAGGGTTTTCTCCGGGCACTCCGGTTTCCTCCCTCCCTTCAATAATGGTACAGGATGCAGTCAATATAAAAAATTTCAAAAATAAAAATTCGATTTTCTTTCGTCTTCTAATAGCGATCTCCCTGCCTTTACACCACCTGTTTGAGTGATGTATGTGTATTTGGTGTGTGTGAGGGTAAATGAGACAGGTGAGCGTGTATGTTGGTATAGATCGCCGCGCTTTGAGCCTTGGGGAAAGGCGCGTACATAGCATCCTGTATTATTATTATTATTATTATACTTTACGTTAACATCAAAACACATACGAAAAGAAGCGATACAAAAACGAGACACTAATAAATTATGCAAAGACATAATACAAACATGAAAAATAATATTAACAAGTGAACTATAAAAGACGAGGAAGGGAGGGGGAGAAGGAGAGCAGCTAATTAGTGAGGGGGCTGTGGGCGTGCGGCGCGGCGCGGCGGCGGTGGTCTGAATCAGAAAACAAGGAATAATGAAGGCGTTGGGAGGCGAGATGAGACATTTTTAAGGAAGAGATGAATTTTCAAGTTGGACTTGAAAGTGGCTATGTTTGGAGAGCTGCGAAGAGAGAGAGAGAGAGAAATAGAGAGAGAGAGAGAGAGAGAGAGAGACAGAGAGAGAGAGAGAGAGAGAGAGTTCCAAGTTGAAGGACCACAAGCTTTGAGGGTTATGTTACTAAAGAAGGTTGCCTGTCCAATATGACATGATTTAGTCATATCTCAATATTGTGTGGGGGGGGGAGAAGGAGGGGTGTATCCTATCCACCTATCCTATCACGTAACTCGGAGGTCGTAGGGGCACCACAGATGATCGTTTGACCAGCGTATTCCATCTTTCTCTGTCCTCAGCAATCCTGATGGCTTCGATCAGTGTCAAACCAGTCGTGTGTGTTTATATATCCATATATGTATAATCATGTTTTTTAGTTTCCTATATAAATATAATTCTTAAAAAAAATTTTTAATATGTTTGTTGTGGATGAATTCTACTGAAGGATTTTCGTTTCATCATCATCATCATCATCATCATCATTTTCTTGTCTTTCTTCCTCTTCTTCCTTCTTCGTTTCCTCTACTTCTTAGAAACGCTAAGAAAAGCGAAAGAGCTAAGAAACGCGATCACATCACACCTCTACTATATTCCCTTCACTGGCTTCCTGTGCTAGCACGCATAGAGTACAAACTCTCTGTTCTCTGTCACAACTTTTTCACACATTCTTGTCCTTCCTACCTTGCTGATCTACTGTCTGTCTACTCCCCTTCACGCACTTTAAGATCTTCTGCTGACACTCGCACACTCAAGGTTCCCGTCACCCGCACTAAGACATACGGCCAACGTGCATTCGCTTACTCCGCACCTAAGCAGTGGAATTCCCTTCCCTCCCATATCCGCAACATACAATCAACACAAGCATTCAAAAAGGCCCTCAAAACCCACCTCTTCAAACTGCATTATTCAGATTGATTTGTATCCCGCTGCCATTCTCTCATCTTTTGTCTATGTCTGATCCATAAGTGTATACACGGCTGTAAATATTTATACTGTTTTTCTTCCTGGGCCTAACCGGGCATATAAATAGCTGTGAATAGGTTTTTGCTATTCTATTTCTGTCTTTTTTGTCATTTGTGCACATAGTTGTAAATAGTCTATTTCGGTCTTTTTTTGTAATTTATGTACATAGTTGTAAATAGTCTGTACCTTTACTGTTCCGTCTTTGGTGTATTGTAGCAAAAGTGATGTTTTATCGAGTGCATGTATTTATATGTAATGACTATGTAAAGCGTGGTAAGTCTGGTCATAGGCTGGAGTACCCGCTATATAAAAATCCGTTATTATTATTATTATTATTATTATTATTATTATTATTATTATTATTATTATTATTATTACTTCTTGCTAGATGTTATTTGATTCGTACAAATTTCAATTACTTTTGTTTTCGTACTTAAAAGCTAAACGGTTTTGTCAGGCAAAACTTACAAAAGAGATTAGTAGATTCAATGGAAAGCCTCAATAAACACCATTTATCATCTGCTTTCAACAACAACAATAACGACAACAAAATAATAATAGTAATAAGAAGAAGAAGAAGCAGAAGCAGAAGAAGAAGAAGAAGAAGAAGAAGAAGAAGAAGAAGAAGAAGAAGAAGAAGAAGAAGAAGAAGAAATAAAATTGTATCAAATTTATGATAGTCTGTTAATATTATCCACTGTAGGCCTATAATCACAGCGATTGGCTGTCCCAGATTCTGGGTTATTTGTGTTGACGTTTCTCTAATGCTAAATTAATCAGGTATCCATGGTATGCTACGAGAACCACAGAAGTTATGATAGTATGTTAATTTTCGAAATGAATATGTCTTAGTGGCCTCTGAAGTTAATAAGGATCGAACCTTGATTTGCTGCGTTGTTGCCAGAACCAGAAGCAGTTGTTCTTGTCGTCGTATTTGGAGATGGTATTGGGATCAACTCTGGAATTCAAACAATCAATTAGTCTGGTTTACATAGACATTTAAAGTCAGCAGTAACTATCAGTAACTGACTTCAAAGGAGTTTCGTCAGCAGCCAGAGCTTTCGGAAGTCAGACATTTTGTAGGCCTTTGTTTTGCCTATGCAAATGCAGGTGAGAAATCAATATACTAAAAATAAAGTCCTTGCCTTGAGGACTATCTTTAATGGAGAGTTCGCTGTTGTATTTGTTAGTGGCAGCAGTTTGGACTGAAAAAGGCAAGCAGTCAAGTTTAGCGCAAACTAAGAACAAAAATGAAATGTATTATCTTACATCTAGGTCTCTTTCAACCGACCTGCTCTATAGCCTTAATTTATGTTGATATTGAAAGACTTTACGTTAGTAATGCAAGCCAACCTTCAACAGAAAGTCTCAGTATAGGGCTGGCATTAGAAGTCAGGCCATTGTAAGATACTGTGCATGTATAGGCCCCCGAGTCGGAGGTCGCTGCGCTGTCCAAAACCAGTTGCTTTGACGTTCTTGCGGTCAAAGTCGTGCTGCCCCTGACCCAGGCATACGTGAACGAGATAGAGCCTGCAGGAGTGGACGTCGTATTGCAAGTCAAGGTCACCTTGACCCCTGTCCAGACGGTTGATGATGGACCGATGATAGTTGGGGTGGCGGGTTTCACTGAAAATCGAAGGAACCAAAAAGAGATAGGATACCGTTATAATAGTTTTGTTAGTCTCAGTTTACTTAGTGACTTTTAAATCCTCTGTGTGCGCGAACGAGCGTGTGTGCGTATTGTGTATTTATGTTATACAAGTGCTATTCACTGAGAGAAAGAGAGGGAGAGGGAGAGAGAGAGAGAGGGAGAGAGAGAGAGAGAGAAAGAGAGAGAGAGAACATCAACAAAAAAACTTATTATCAATATTCATCCCTCACCCACTCAAACAAAAAATGGAATGAAACAAACATACAAACGCAACAACATACATAACAACCTAACTTATGTTTAAATTCTAAGATAAAAATGCTAGAGACATTTGGTTAATGATGACTATGTCCCAGATACTCCGTTAATTCCAGTCCTGAATCTTAAGGTTTTCTACCGCTTCCATATGCTTTACTCAAACCGTTTGTCTTACCAGAGAGAACGAAAGTGGAGCCGATAGACGACAAAACTCCGTTGTAAACAATTGCACATTTGTAGGCCGCGGCGTCCGCAAGTCTGGCGTCAGTCAGCGTGTAACTGGCCTCAACGTATCCCACAAGCTCCAAGCCTTCAGGGCCATACCACCGATAGCTGGGCGTCTGAGTCATCGTAGACGGTGTGGAACACGTCATGGTGACATCATCTCCGTCCATGACCGTAAATGACGTCACACCACCGGGTCCCTTCACCGAAGGTGCTTTTACTTGCACTGTAACGGTTACTTTACATCAATTACTTAGTCGTACGATCAGGAGAACCATCTTAAGCCTCATGAAACAGGCCTATGCTTCTTTTCACAAAATAAAACAGAAGAACACAGCAGACTAAAATATTGTGTTTGGAATCGGTCATAGCAAAGCAATTAGTAGCCTATTACTAAAATGTAAACAAATTTACGTCCCAAGAGAGCTTACATATACTTCAACCAAGTCACAGAATTTACAACACTGGTGGGTTGTTGGTTGTTGTTATTTTTATCGGGAAGGGCAATGTTTCATATTATACTCCGTTTCATCGCTGACCTGTATTCTAGAATACAGGTCAGTGGTTTCATGATACTCAATTTTGCATTAAATTCTCTAAAGTAGTGGCCACATTTAGCTTACGTTTTACGGCTAATGCATTGGGTCGGAGTTACTGTCGCCATGTTTATCACGGCCCGGTTCGAATTTATAAACGTGTGTAGCTGTAATTTGTAATTTTACTACAACAAGGCATTTTTTTATGACGATGTAATGTTGTTTTTTTTAAAAACGATTTGACTATAATATGAAACAACTTTACTAAGATCGACACGCAACAATTGAATTCAATTGTCTTTAGCTCGTCAAGTCGTGTGTGGCAGAAAACATGTTTTGCCTGTAATCATACGTGTGGGAGGAGTTTAGGTTGACCTCTAAACTCATGACATCACATTCTTGCTTCTAAGTGGTCCTCGTAAGGCCGGCTTATGTATGTTTGCAGAAGAAATCAAACATGCGCTATCCTTGTGAAAATTTAGGTTAGCCAGTACGCAAGAAAATACATAAGGAATTCATAAGCGTAACACAAATGTGGCCAGGTACGTAACACAAGTGTGGCCGGGTCTTAAATGACGTTTCCTCTGCCGTCATACCTTTCAAGGCGTACGGCGAACTAGGAGCGGACTTGGCTCCAAGTAGGAGTACCTTGCACGTGTAGTTTTCAGCTTGACTGAGCGTCGCCGTGAACGTGTACTGCTTGGCCGTCGCACCGCTGATAGCGGCACTGCCCTGGCTGGCTCCAAACCATTCGTACGTGACGGCAGCGCTGTTTGTATCGGATAGCGTGAGGCACGTTAGGGTCACGCTGTTCCCTTCAACCACTGCTGTCTGCTGATGCTCCACCATCGGAGTCAATGGTGTTACTGCCAGAAGAGCACAGATTACTGGGTTGCATATAAGTTTGTTTTGATTGAATCAAAGAATAATTATTATAATTATGTAAACTAAGAACAGATCCTTTAAAGTACAGTGTTTAAGAAGTATGTAAGATGGACTCATGACCATGGAGATACATATTATCACCTACAACACTGTCGATCGATCACCCACGCACGCACGTACCTAAAAATACACAAATTTGCCTGATTTGCCTGATGTTTTTACAGCTTCTATCAAGCTAAAGCTCAACAGTGATCAATGTGTCAATGTGATGTCCATATATTATCCGAAAGGCACAGACAATGTAAACAGTGACTGGTTGCGCACTTTTGATTTTACCGATGAGTGGATAGTCTGCGGGGATTTTAATAGCCACGCCCCTATGTGGGACAAGGACTGTACCTACATTAGTAATCGTCGCTTCTATGATAATGTCACAGATTCTGATTTATTGTTGTTGAATGATGGTCAGATAACACGTATTCCAAATGTTTCCAACCATCATCCATCTGCCATTGATTTAACATTTACTACCCCAGATATATTTTTTGCCTGTCAATGGGATGTTGGAAATGATTCTCTTGGCAGTGATCATCTTCCTGTTTTTATTACGTGCTATAATTCTGTTGAACTTGATGATATAGAAGATAATGTGCCAAAATACAACTACAGCAGTGCTAATTGGCAAACATTTCAGACATTACTGTTGTCCTATGATGTGAGTCATATACACAGAGAAAACATAAATGAGATGTATAACTCTTTTGTGCAGCTAATCCATAGAGCGGCAGAAAATTCTATACCAAAAAAGAGGATGTACAACAAAATTCTACACAGAGGCAACGTCTGGTGGAATCAAAGATGTAAAGCAGCAGTAGATGAAAAAAAGGCTTCATATAAGACTTGGTTAAAATCAAAAACAGAAAATAATTTCCATATTATGAAACAGTCAAAAATAAAATGTAATAAAATAATAGCTGAGGAAAAGTTAAAATTTTGGTCAGATTATTGTAATAATGAGGTAATGACCTGCAAAGATTCTGCCAAAGTCTGGAAAAAAATGTCAGAAATGCAAAATGTTTATAGGTTGCCCCAGTGTCCTCTTAAACTAGAAAATAACATATTTCCAACTCATAAAGAAAAAGCAGAAGAATTTGGGAAAACGTTTTCTCACACCAGCCACTCTTCTAGCCTACGTACTCACATTCAAGAAGAAAGACAGAATAAAGAGCAGAGCATAGAATACCAACAACCACAGCCTAATAATAATTTGTACATAAACGCCGAAATCACATATCAGGAAGTGAAAAATGCTGTTTTAAAATTAGGTAGGAAGAAATCCGCTGTGGGTCTTGATGGTATTTCTTATAACTTATTAGCACATTTACCTGAACAATGGTTACATTTCTTCCATGAAATCATTAAATTATGTTGGGCGACAGGTGTTATGCCAGATCAGTGGAAATCATCCTTAATCATTCCAATTCTTAAATCTGGCAAACCCAGGACAGTTACATCTAGCTACCGACCCATAGCCTTGACCTCACATTCTTGTAAGATCATGGAAAAGGTGGTATTAGATAGATTGACCTATTATTGCTCAAAAAATAAAATTATACCTGTAAACCAGGCTGCTTTTCAAAAAGGTCGATCCACAACAGATCACTTGGTTAAACTAACGACACATATTAAGCAGCAGTTTGCTAAGAGAAAGGGTGTTTTGGCTACATTTTTTGATATTACCCATGCGTATGATCGAGTCTGGCATGCTCGTTTACTATATAAGCTGAAAAATTTTGGATTATCTGGTAACTTGTATACATACATACACACATTTCTAAGCAATAGAAACATTACAGTTAAAGTAGGTAACTCATATTCTTCTACTTACAGTACAGACATGGGGATACCACAAGGATCAATAATTTCTCCTATGCTGTTCAATATTTTAATATATGACTTGCCCAAAACTTTTAGTAGCAGAGTGACCTTGGCTCAGTATGCTGATGACATTGCTATCTGGATGAAAGTAAATTTAAAACAGAATACTTCTCTTTTCGAAATAAAATATATATATCTCATGTATACCAAACAGAAATTGATAAAATAGCCATATTTATGAACCAAAATGGTTTAGATTTGTCTAAAGAAAAAACAAACATGATTCTTTTTAATAATTGTAGAGAACCAAGAATGCTACCAAAAATTGTTATAGATAATTACGAAATAAAGTATGTCAATGAAGTTAAATTCCTTGGTGTATATCTAACTAAACAATTAAAATGGAAGAGACATATTGAATACATTTGTCAAAAGGCAGTAAAAAGCTATAATTTACTAAAAATAATAAGCCGAAAGGCCTGGGGTCAAGATACCAAATCCCTCATACATATAGCTTTAGCCTTAGTCAGATCTAAACTGACATATGGACAGGAAGTCTTTTTCTCTGCTCCTAAAACTTATCTTAGCAGATTACAAAGTCTAGACAGCAAGTCCATAAAATTAGCGTTAGGTGTACCAATACATACACAAACACTTAAAGCTTACAAGTTAGCAGGAGTCATATCCCTTGAAGAATGGAGAAAAATTTCTTGTGCAAAATATATTGTACGAGCTGCATCTGTATATAATAATAATGATGATGAGATACATTTTAGGTCTGATCTGATTTTTTCTAAACGTGCACAGAAAATACCATTCTTAGAATCAATAGCAACATTTACAAAAGATCTAATTGATGATTTATCTAATGACATAAAATCTTTTTCTAAAAATATTATTTCTCCAACACCTATATGGGAGCTTGAAAATGCTCATTTTGACATACATTATAGTTTGGAAAAGAAGAATGAAAATGCTAATTTATTATCAAGTGATGTTCGTTGTCATTTGGAGAAATATTATTCTCAACACCTTCATATTTATACTGATGGATCGGTTTTAGAGACAGGGGAAGCTGGAGCAGGCTATGTAATTCCAGCTCTAAAATTGCAAAAATGTTTCTCTTTGAGTAAAAATACATCTATTTTTGCGTGTGAACTTATCGCAATCCTTATGGCATTAACTAAACTTTCAGATCTTTGCTCAAACGTATTTCAAGTTGTTGTATGTGTTGATTCGATGTCAGTTTTAGATGCTTTACAATCTCATGACCATACTGAACGGCATGAAATTATTTTAGAAATTCAACATTTAGTCCACAATCTCATTATTAATGGTACAAAGGTAAGCTTCTGTTGGCTACCTTTACATTGTGGTTTTCTGTTTAATGATAGTGCAGACAAAGCAGCAAAGAATGGAGCTAAAAATATCAATGCTCAGAGTATTCAACTCAATAAATCCCCTAAGGAAATAAAACGTATGATTGAAGAGAGGTCAACGAAACATGTTGTATTTGATACACATTTTGCTGTAGACTGTAGACTTTCGAGAACAATTTTTACTATGGCTAACAGAATAATGTTGAATGCCATAAAAACAAAGTATTGTCCAGATGTCCAGTGTGTATGCAATGAGACTTTTTCATTATATCATTTACTGTTTGGCTGCCGTCATTTTCTGCCTGTACTAAATGTGCATCTGCATGACATAAGAACATTAGATGATATTAATTTTCATCAAAGTGCATTGTTAGCAAAACTTTTGATGGATTCTCCTGTAGCTAGATTTGTGTAAATAATTTTTTTTATTATTATTTTTTTTTATAATATTTCCCCCCCCCCCTCCCCGTCTTATCATCTTTGGTGGAAAAGACGTAAATAAAACAACCAACCAACACAAAGACGCGCGCGCGCGTGTGCCCTTACGCACGCAAAAACATGCATAAACAAATGTACACCTATATTTCACCAGTACTATGATCACAGTTATATATATTGGCTATATCGCCAATGCTGGGTTAAACTTCTATGTTCATTCGAATAACGAATCTTTATTGTCCCCATTTGCACAAGGATATTTGTGTGTGATGCACAGTAACTGTTAACATATTAAGAAGACAACACAAATGTTAGCGTACATGTATATAATAAAGAAACGGTAGCGGATATTAGAACACCTTAATGCATAACAATAATATTTTTAAAAAAATCTCAAGACTATTAATTACTGCCATTTTCTCAATCATTCAAGCTTTCTCATGACCATGCTAATCCTTGCACATTCATTCTTATCCACGCACCGACTTATCCCACACACACCCTTAATACAGTTAAGGGGCTCACTGTAGTTACGCTAGTCGTTCTAGGGTTACACATTACACACTTCCACTGTCAACGTTATGTCAACATTGTTGTTTCCCTTCACTACACTTGACTAGTTACAACTAGAGACATTCCTCAACGAATACATCAGTAAACTGTTGTAATCGTAATCGTTGTAATCGTCACATTCTAGTCGTTTCTACATGTATCAGTTTCTCATCAAATTAATCAACTTTTTTTATTTTGGTGTTTTTAATTGCTCTCTATTTTAATTTAAAAAACACTGCAGGGTCCTGGACCTGGTGAAGGTCACAGCTAAACTCGAACGCTAAAGTCACCTTGAAGCTTTATGACAAGACTGTGGTCCGATTCTGTCCCCGCCCCTGAAGCCGTGCATGCGTAGTAGCCAGCGCTGGACAGCTTAACCGTGGAGATGGTGTACGTTGCATTGGTCTGCCCTCCATACACTACTAAACCACCGACAGCGGCAGCCTCAGCAGAACTGGAGTAGAACACACTGAACACGCACAAATATTTAACGGAAACAATGCATAATCTTGAAATCAATGAAAACCAGTGTCATACAATTTTAAAAAACACACAAGTGTTTTCATTTTTTTCTTCCAATTACCATCTCAATGAGACCAAGGATATTGAGAGTACTACAATAATATTTGAGAATATAAATAATCCCCATACCTATGTTGTTACTTGTTAAACTGGGGCTCTCATGTCAACTGCGCCACGTATTATATCATGGACCTTTGTTATGGTGAACGCGTACTAGTACCGTGTGCTACATGTAAATAACTGGTTTTTGTGTTACAAGGCAGGTTGTGTATGATAAGTATTTATATGTGCATTATAATTATATGAGAGAGAGAGAGAGAGAGAGAGAGAGAGAGAGAGAGAGAGAGATTAATGGCAGCACCCGTAACTTGATAACTATCATCAGCGGCTCTTGAAACTGTCGGAACTTTAATTGTTACCTGTAAGTCAACGGGTCGGTTGGTATGGAGGTCGTTCTGCAAGAGGCACTCCAAGAACTCCCGTCCAGCACAGCCGAAGAAGTGTTTGGGGTCAGCGTTGGTGTGCGCGGTTGCACTGGAAAAAATGAAATCTTCAATCAATCCGATGAATCTTCCATCTCTAATTAGCTGTGGCATTTAGTAACGTAACCTAGATACGGTTTCATACTTCACAGTGCAACACAAGGTGAGCTGTTTATTGCGTTCATACTACATATTATAAAGAAAAGAGTGGACCATGTTTGATACCAAAAAGTAGATTGCTTGGAAACTCCGTGTGCCATAAAACAGCAGCACATGACTGCTTATACAACTATTAGATGTTCAGTAGTGAATGTAACGGCCAGTGAAGGTAGGCTTATATATTTTGATTAGATTTCAATTTTTAGAATACAAATGTTATTACTTATCGAGTAGTATATTCCTCAGCTTCCTGTTTTGTTTTCTGTAGTTTTGCGAAACGGCAATTTTTCAAACTTCTTACTGTTGCCAAGATGGTGACATGCCACCAAGAGGTTTGTGTGTGCGTGTGTGTGCGTGTGAACCACTCAATGATAGATTATCAGTTCTCCTGGCTTTGTTTAGCCTCACACTGGGCCAAGGTGGTTAGTATCACTTTATTATAGATTAAAATAAAATTAGAATATTTCAAGTTTGCAGTACAGATCTATTTCGTTTGAATGCTTGTTAGTTTCAGTTTATTGTCGAAAGAAAGAAAATATCCGGTATAAAGTTAGATACCGTTATTTACTATGTTGATTTGTTTTATTCATGTTCGTCACGAGATTTGTTATTGTTTTTTTGTTTTTTTTTCAGTTTCACTGATTCGAATTTAGTAAAGGATCCCAATCCCGTGCGATGCTGTTTCTTCTTTACGTTAGCGAACATACGTGGTGGCGCAGTAAAGCCCAGCTGCCATTGTGGCGTTTTCTTACCGGATGGAGTGAAGGCTGTACTGGCATTGGAGTAGTCCACGTTGTTGATGGAGAGCTGGCAGGTGTAGAGCGCTTTCTTGCTGATGTCGGCTGCCACTGTCAGGCTAGCAGTGTAGGTCAACGATATAGTCATCGTGCTCCTAACCTGATCCTTAATTGTCCACTTGTAGAAGACCACGTTGGGCAGATTGCTGCCCGCGATGCATGCGAGTGTGAACAGGTCTCCGTCTGTCACGTCACCGCTCACGCTGATGCTTATGGTCGGCGTCTGTGGAATAACTGGGTCAAGAGAGGGGCCAGGACCATCGTGAAATAACACTTAATAAACATTTACCCTAGGGTGGCGGGGACGGGTGGGAGTGTTAAAACGTACAGGTTTTACAGTGTGATTACTATTTCTGATGCATGCTGTTACTGCTATTTCGTTATTGTAATTGTTCTTATAGGCTTATACTTTACCAACTGCTCAAGGCGCTGGCCGAAAGAGGATCGAACTCAAGCCTCTCCATGCAGGCGCCAACTTGTAATGCGCATCCTCTTAACGCCCCACACACCAGCTCAATGCTTATGTGAGCAGCACTCTAAGGTTCCCCCACATTTTGCTGGCCGCGGGCTATTTATAGCTTTCCTACACCCTCCCTTCCAGTGAAAGGAAAGAAAAGAATGTATGTATGTGTATCAGTTTATAGTCCCCTCTCTTCCCGATAAGGATTTTCAGAGAGGAGACTGTATCAAAGAAAATAAGCTATCAGCAAAGCTATTTATAGCTAGCCTGGCTGAACTAACCTCAAAACCTAAAAGCTTTGGTTGAGTCGCTGTGCCCAGACAACTGCGGGATCCTGGACGACAGAGGGGAATAGGACCTAGTGTTTGCTGGATGAATTTATGTAACTAGAATTCACCTGTCTGAAACATTAGTTCCATTTACAAGGTAACTAAAAGGGCAAAACCCGTACGACTCGCGCGTTCCTTGGGGAATCTTATCACAATATTCTACGTAAAAACAAAAGCGTTCCGCGTGGATGCAGTTTACAAACGTTAACAAAAACATTGCATTAAGCCAAAAAGTAATATTGGCCTTGACCTTGAGATGGCCTTTGACTCCACAAGACCGTGAACACTTATGTATTATGAAATAAACTCAACCAAAAGTTGTAGTATACATGTTTAAAAACAAAACTGACATTGAGAGGACCTTAACCTCGAGATGATCTTGATCGTGGAAAGGACTTGACCTTCACATGACCTTTGAGGCTCATGTAAAATGAATAAACCAGTGTTAAAGCCTAGTGTGGGACAATCTAGACTAATGTCATTCCGCTCTACAGTGACATAATTATTTGTGACGCTCTTGTAAGGCCTAAAATGACCTTGACCGTCAAGGTCGACAACAGAACTTCACTAATATTAAATATTAATATATTTACACATTTACGACATGCAACAAATCTGGACTTTGTAGGCTATCTCTCATAGGGTAGGTTCAAGGTCCCTTCAAAGGACCTGTGGTGCGGCTCCTGTGAACTTGACCTTCGATCGAGATTGACCAAACCCTCGTCGTAGTTGCACCTCCTGGACATCTATCATACATCAAACAAAAATTAGTCCATGATCAATAACTCTTGGGAAAATTTGTTTGCGTGTGAACACTGATAGTTTTTAATTTTAATTTTGATTTTAATTTTTAATAAAGATTTTGGGTTGACGTTGTGACCTTGATTTTGAAGCGAGTTCATTCAATTACTGACAGTTTTAATAACATAAAGGTTTTATCACTCGGACATACAGACAGGCGGACGGACGAACAGACGTACGTACAGACGGACGGACATCTTTTAAGAACATCATTTTTGGACAATATAGGAATCATGACTCATCTTGGGCAGATTTTCACAACTCTGGCATTTTTGTTAATTTGGGAGATGAATACAAAGACTGACATTGCAGCACGCAGTCGAGTCAAAACCTAATCCGATGCTAAAGTGTAATCTAGGGCAGAACAATTAGTCCTACGACCATGATATAGTGTCTTCCATAACTAGCAGTTGGCTCGGCTCGGTGGTTTACGCAGTGTCCTCGAATATGTCAGGCGATAACACTGCAGCCTGTGAGACAGTGGTTCAAAGCCCTGGAGTTTAAAATGAAAATTACACTGTGACACAGCGCTCCTACTCTTTTGGATTAGAGACTAAACCGAGGTCTAATCTGTGCACGCACGCATTTCATAGCACGGACTTTAAAGACCCTGACGCTCATGATTTAAACAAGTTAGTGCCGGCTACATAAATACACCTGGCACCCACTAGGTCTCTTCTCCCCATCCCCGGTCGCCCAGGATTGTGCTCAGTCGTCTGGGCGTAAGATCAGACTACGCACCCAAAGGTTGCAAGTGGGCGCCTCGGGCGTCTTGAGTTAGATCCTGTATCGGCCAGCGCTTTGAGCAGTTCTTTTGAGTTGGAAAAGCGCTATTTAAAAGAGATTAAACAAAACTATAGAAAAAAAATAAAATAAAATAAACCTACTTGATAACTCATGTGCTGAACTTGGACTGGAGACCACTCCGTTTGCTGAGACACTGCATGCGTAACTTCCAGAGTCGAACACAGTTACTGGGTTCAGAATCAAAGTCGAAGCCTGTTCACCA
The DNA here is from genome assembly GCA_036898135.1 of Oncomelania hupensis. NCBI lineage: Eukaryota > Metazoa > Mollusca > Gastropoda > Littorinimorpha > Pomatiopsidae > Oncomelania > Oncomelania hupensis. Next base: position 81,408,117 of record CM072512.1, on the reverse strand, counting down.
GGAACTGAGCTATTTTTGAATGTCCAAGAGTAGATCACTGGGGTTGGCATGGATGCTGAGGGAGAGCTGCAGGCCAATGTAACATTTTTACCGTCGTCGCGAGAGGTAACTCCCGACAGGACAGGAATCTTCGGCTTCACTGCAAATTGATATTAGTAATGGTTTCACTGCAAATTAATATTAGTTATGTACTGCTCATACAAACTGAATGAGATATATGCAGCTAATGATGACTAATCCGTCGTAAACATTTTACCATATAACAAGAAAGCAAGGTTTGATGAAAAATCACTGTTGGAGGAGAAAACATAGTTTTTGAAAAAGCCATACAATTAATGAACTACGGAAGATCGTAACTTTCAGCTGCAAGCCCTCTTCCGTTACTTGTTCTGAACAAACTTTTTATACTGATGACCAGCATTTACGTTCTATTAGTGAAAACTAAGACCAGAAAACCATAGAATTTAGTGTCTCACCTTGCAACTGAAGCTGGGCACTGATGCTGGATACAGCAGAATTGTGCTTGATGTTGCAGGTGTATGCTCCAGCGTCTGTAAAACTCACGGGCCTCAAAGACAGCTGCCGCAAGCTCTGCAGAGTGATCCGACCTCCGTCTTTGAACCATGAGTAGGTTGTGGTTCCTGAAGTAGTCAGAACAGTGTCCGTGTCACACTGAAGTGTAGCCAAGCCACCGTCCACCGCCTCAGACTGCAGCATGCGTATTTTAGGGGTCTGTGATGGGACTGCAATTGAAGCAATAAACACGTCACCGAAATACGACTGGAGATTAGTGGGGCCGGGTAGCTCAGTTGGTAAGAGCGTCTTGCTAGTAACCGAAAGGTCGCTGGTTCGAATCCCGGATTGGTCAACGTGTGATCATATTATTTTCCCCTTTACCAACAACTGGCCCGCTGGTGTCAGTATAAATCGGTCCAGTAGTCACCTATATGCGAAAGTGTCGTGTGACTATAATCTACAAACAACAACAACAACGACTGGAGACTCCAATTGACGAAATTCACAAAAACTCTCGAAGGATTATTTTCTCCCAATTCATAAATAAATACATACACTAAATTGGAAGAATATCAGTATAATTCTTAAATACAGAGAAAGGTATAGATTCCAAGAAAAATGCCTCAGATCAAGCAAACAACTAACAATTTCAGTTTCCAGTGCACTCTGCCCGAGGGAGGTTTATAGTAAGGAGAACCTATGTTACAACAATTAAAACAAAGAACCTAAAACTGTTGTTCTTAGCGCGATTTCGAAGTTTTCCACCTGCTGGAACTTTATTACAAGCATACTATAGATACTTTACTAGAAATTATGATTAAACGTGCACATATTGCAAATGGATTTCATTCAATGGTTTACCTATTTTAGTATTCAATAGATCATTGACTTGCTTTACACACCCCTGTCCATACTTATTTTTGACAGATGAATGCAAATTAAGTCTACAAATGCGTTATGGTGATTCATATTGTCATAATTTTGTGACAAACAAAATATATTTTATATCACAGTTACACTGAATTATAAGGGCACAGCCTTATTTACACTATTCTGTATAAAAAAAATAAGTGCCCAGTATAGATTAAGTTTTTAAAAACTGAAACGAAACTTGCATTAAACACATAGTAATATGATTTTGACCGTCGTCTCCACATGGACAGTCACGTGTGATCAATAAATAAATAAGTCAAGCAGAAGCTCTATTATCTTAAAACAACAGTGATATTGGAATTACCTTGACCTTTACATGACCTCTGAGGCTCATACATGATCAAATGAAATCAAAGTTGATGAACTATGGGGGTCAAGTGATGAGGCTATCCACTAATTCCATGCCGGATCGGTCGTCGCCCGGAACAAGGACCGCGCCTTCCGTTGGCCACCAGGACGGAGGTGAAAAGTATGCTACTGATGGACAAATTAGCAAGATCCGCACGAGAAACAACATCTTCATAGGAACCTGGAATGTCAGGACCCTAACTGCGGAAGGAAAATTAGAAGAACTGGCCCACGAGCTGGACCACTATCGATGGAACGTTCTAGGTATCAGCGAACTGCGCCTAGGCGAAACAGCGACTGACAAAGGCCACAAGCTCTATTTCAGCGGTAGAGATGACAGGCACGAACACGGCGTTGGATTCTTAGTCTACAAGAACATTCTAGCCACTGTCATGGGTTGCCGCCCAGTCTCCAGTAGACTCATTACCATCCGTCTGAGAGCAACCCCTTTCAACATTACCATCATCCAGGCCTATGCCCCAACATCAGACTATGAAGACAGCGAAGTGGAGGATTTTTATGAAAATATACAGGCGGTCCTTGACCAAGTGCCGAAGAAGGACATAGTCATAGTGCAAGGCGACTGGAATGCCAAGGTTGGCCAAGATGCGCACCACAACTGGGGAGACACATGCGGACCCCACTGCAACAACGAGACAAATGACAGGGGTCTGAGGCTATTGGAGTTTGCCAGATACAGCAATCTGGTACTGGCAAACACGCTTGGTCTCCACAAAAAATCCAGACGATGGACATGGCACAGTCCCGGCGGGGAACATCACAACCAGATCGACTACATCATGGTCAAGAAACGCTTCAGATCAAGCATCAACATTGGCAGGACACGCACTTTTCCAGGAGCAGACATTGGAAGTGACCACGATCTCGTGATGATGTCTTTCCGGCTCCATTTGAAGAGAGTAAATACAGCAAAGTGCACTAGGCTGAAGTTCGACCTGGACAAACTGCAAGACCCGGAGGTGACAAAAATATTTCAGGCCACAATTGGAGGGAAATTTGCACCACTGCTTATTTTGGGGGCAGGCGAAGTAGATGTCAACACCATGACCAATACCTTCAACTCAGCTGTAACAGATGCCGCCACTGAGATCCTTGGCAAGCACCGACCAAAGAAGAAGCCGTGGATCACACCTCAACTTTTGGATCTGTGTGATAAACGAAGAGAGTTAAAAAAGAAAAAGAACACCTCACAGGGAGCTGATGTCTACCGAAAAATCAACAATGACATCCGAAAAGGCATGCGCACAGCAAAGGAGAACTGGATAGAAGATCAATGCCAGGAAATAGAGAACAATCTGAACAAGAACAACAGCAAGAAGGCCTACCAGACTGTGAAGCGGCTGACAAGTGTTAAACAGCCCAAAGTCTCCACGATCCAAAGCAAGTCTGGCATTTGCCTTACAGAAGAACAAGAAGTCTTGGACAGATGGACAGAGTACTGCTCTGACCTTTACAACCATACACCAAATGGAGACCCATCAGTTCTAGCATGTCCCGAGAGCAGAGAAGAAGAAGAAATCCTCCCAATTCTCCGGGAAGAAGTTGAGGCAGCAGTGCAATCGCTGAAGAAAGGGAAGTCAGCGGGAGTGGACAACATACCAGCGGAACTGCTACAAGCAGGAGGAGAAGCGATGATTGATGCTCTCACCATTATCTGTAACAAGATCTGGCAGAATGGGGAATGGCCTACACCATGGACCCAGTCGCTTGTCATCACTCTTCCCAAAAAAGGTAACCTTCAGGAGTGTGAAAATTACCGCACCATCAGCCTCATCAGCCATCCCAGCAAGGTCCTCCTGAAAATAATACTCAACAGGTTGAAACCACAAGCTGAACAAATCATAGCTGAAGAACAAGCAGGATTCATGGCAGGGCGAAGTACCACTGAACAGATTTTCAACCTCAGAATAATCTGTGAGAAATACCTACAGCACCAACAACATCGATATCATGTGTTCATAGACTTCCTATCCTATCCTATCCTATCCTGTCCCATAACCCGAAGGTCGTAGGGGCACCACAGATGATCGCTTAACCAGCATACTCCATCTTTCTCTGTCCTCAGCAGCCCTCATGGCTTCGCTCAGTGTCAAACCAGTCCATTCTCGAATGTTGTCCTCCCACCTCTTTTTCGGTCTCCCCCTTCTTCTACCTCCTTGCACTGTGCCTTGCAGAATGGTCTTTGCAAGGCCTGATGATCTGGTGACGTGGCCATACCATCGGAGTTTCCGTTTCTTCACCACTGTGAGCAGGTCATCGTGTTGTCCAATGGCTTGTGTGATGGTCTGTCGGACTTCAACGTTGGTGATGTGTTGGGTATAGGAAATGCACAGAAGTCTTCTGTAGCACCTCATCTCCATGCTTTGTATTCTTCGTTGGAGATCTGCTGTGAGGGTCCATGCTTCGCAAGCATATAGGAAGATGGAGATGACCAGAGAGCGCAGCAGTCTTACTTTGGAATGTAGACTGATGGTTCTGTCTTTCCAAATGGGCTTCAACCTTGCCAGGGCAGCAGTTGTTTGTGCGATCCTGGAGAGGACTTCCTGTCGAGACCCATTGTCTGACACAATGGCTCCTAAATATTTGAAGCTGTGCACTGTGTTGAGGGATTGGCCTTGTACTTTGATGTCCGTGTTGATGCCATTGGTGTTGTTGGTCATCATTTTGGTCTTCTCTGCACTTATTTCCATTCCATAAGCTCTGGAGGTGGTGTGTCAAGCCTCTGTACAAGCTGTTCAAGTTCTTGTTCCTCTCCAGCCAATCCATCAATATCATCCGCAAAACGAAGATTGGAGATTGCTCTGCCCCCTATGCTGACTGTGCCTTCGTGATCTGCAAGAGCATCTGACATGATGCGCTCTAGGAAGATGTTGAAGAGTGTTGGAGAGAGTAGGCATCCTTGACGCACACCGAGTGTTGTTCTGAACCAGTTCCCGATGACGCTGTTATGGAGGACTGCACTGGTAGCCTTGTCATACAGGCTTTTGATGACTTCTATAATTTTAGGGCTGATGTTGTACACTTTCATGGTTGCCCATAGAGCTGGCATGCAGCTCTATGGGCAACCATGAAAGTGTACAACATCAGCCCTAAAATTATAGAAGTCATCAAAAGCCTGTATGACAAGGCTACCAGTGCAGTCCTCCATAACAGCGTCATCGGGAACTGGTTCAGAACAACAATCGGTGTGCGTCAAGGATGCCTACTCTCTCCAACACTCTTCAACATCTTCCTAGAGCGCATCATGTCAGATGCTCTTGCAGATCACGAAGGCACAGTCAGCATAGGGGCCAGAGCAATCTCCAATCTTCGTTTTGCGGATGATATTGATGGATTGGCTGGAGAGGAACAAGAACTTGAACAGCTTGTACAGAGGCTTGACACCACCTCCAGAGCTTATGGAATGGAAATAAGTGCAGAGAAGACCAAAATGATGACCAACAACACCAATGGCATCAACACGGACATCAAAGTACAAGGCCAATCCCTCAACACAGTGCACAGCTTCAAATATTTAGGAGCCATTGTGTCAGACAATGGGTCTCGACAGGAAGTCCTCTCCAGGATCGCACAAACAACTGCTGCCCTGACAAGGTTGAAGCCCATTTGGAAAGACAGAACCATCAGTCTACTGTCCAAAGTAAGACTGCTGCGCTCTCTGGTCATCTCCATCTTCCTATATGCTTGCGAAGCATGGACCCTCACAGCAGATCTCCAACGAAGAATACAAAGCATGGAGATGAGGTGCTACAGAAGACTTCTGTGCATTTCCTATACCCAACACATCACCAACGACGAAGTCCGACAGACCATCACACAAGCCATTGGTCAACACGATGACCTGCTCACAGTGGTGAAGAAACGGAAACTCCGATGGTATGGCCACGTCACCAGATCATCAGGCCTTGCAAAGACCATTCTGCAAGGCACAGTGCAAGGAGGTAGAAGAAGGGGGAGACCGAAAAAGAGGTGGGAGGACAACATTCGAGAATGGACTGGTTTGACACTGAGCGAAGCCATGAGGGCTGCTGAGGACAGAGAAAGATGGAGTATGCTGGTTAAGCGATCATCTGTGGTGCCCCTACGACCTTCGGGTTATGGGACAGGATAGGATAGGATAGGGGGTCAAGTATAGAACTATTCCACTATACAATGACACATTTTGACATTTTTTTGTAAGACCTAATATGGCTTTGACCTTCAAGACAAACATAAAAATGGAACTTATATGAAAGATCAACCTAAATCTCTACAAGTCTGGTTTTTGTATCTCTCATAGTATATAGCCAAAGAGCTTGTGAACCAACTTTAAGCTTTGGACAGCTCCAGAATCTTGACCTTGAAATGAAGTCGACCAAACTTGCACGGTTGGTATGAATCATTTATAACTATTATGCGTCAAACCTTGGAAACTTGAGACATTTAATGCAAAACTTTTATTTGTTGATCCTGGTGACTTTGGAATGATGAAATTCAATCACTGATACTTTTTTGTTAGCTCTCATTAGCTTTACACAGTCCTACCAAATTTTGTTGCAATAAATAAAATAGGTTAGAAGTATTTATCCAAGTTTTGCTCAGATGGACGAATGGATAAACAGACTGAGATAAGACAGACAGACAGATGGAGGGTCGGGCAAATCATTTTTAATATCTTTTTTTGGACAACTCAGGACTCCTCTCGTGCAGATTTGCAAAAATCTGATGTACAATGGACTCACAATGGTGCATGCATATGAGTAAAAAATAATAGGGTCCAGTTTATGCTAACCTGATTGGTGAAAGTAAAGAAAATCACTCGACTCATGCCTCACAAGTCTTGAGCTCTGGATTTGATATCAGCTTCACTGGTGGTATTTAGTTCCCTTCGTGATAGTCAATCATCACCATTTAACCCATCAATCGCTACTTACCATTAATTAACATAATTATTATGGATAATGATCATCAGTCAGTTGCCTTTAACTTTTATTTAACATCATTATTGTTGTTAATAAACAACTTACCAGACATCTGATGAGCTGTACTCTCATTTGACAAAAAACCGTTGGATGACACGCTGCATGTGTAACCACCAGTGTCAGTAAGGTTCACGGGATTCAGGGTCAAAGTTGACGCTGTTTCTCCAGGCAATTTTTTGCCATCGAGCTTCCAAACATAAACTACAGGAGCAGGCAAGGGACTAGTAGCGGAACTACAAGTCAAAGTCACGTTGCTGCCATCCACAGCAGAGCTTACACCAGACACAGATGGTGTTTGAGGTTTGACTGAAATGAAAAATACAGGAGTAATAATAGATGGCCACAGATAAATTTCACGGGGACCTGAAAATTAAGGGGTTTGAGGTTTTCATGAACAAAAAAATGTTACTTTTAGATCATCCAAAATGATAGTCATCAATCTGAGCTGTACACTTTTACAAAGTAAACATACGTAACATTAATGTTTAAAATGTATAAAAGGTACTCCTCCAAAAGATGTAGCCGTGCAGGATAAATCTTTATTCAAATAATGATCCTATATTATAAATGTAAACATCGTTACCAACAAGTTTGAGCTGATCACTTTCAGCTGAGTATGTCGTCCCATTATTTCCACTGGCTGCACAAGAATAGGCAGGATTATCGTTGATGTTTGCAGTTATTGAGAAGGTACTGGTTGTCTGAGTGGCGATACCGGTGGTCAACCCCCGGATCGAAGTTAGTCGATACTTGGGCTGGGAAAGTGTGCTTGTAGTCGCGCAGTTCAACATCACTGTGGCTCTGTCCTCAACAGGTTCACTGGCAGTGTTAATCACTGTCAGTGTTGGCTGTATAGGATTTACTGTAAGCATACATTCAGTCAAATATAAGCACTGTTGAATCAGTTGCAAGAATATTTGGGGGCATCATTGTGTCACTAGTCACGGGATTTGACTTTATACCGCTATTAGTAAATGTGCTAGAGGCAGAATGCCACATCACCTGTAGTAAAGAAGCGCACAAATGGGAATTGCAGAAGGTTTTAGATCTAACTCCCCACACACTAACCACGGTCAAGGACTCATAACTCTTACTCCCAAACACTACTTGATCAAACAAGTTAGTTAATGGAGACAAAAGGTTTGTGTAAAACACAAGTAATAAAGGCGGCTCTCTTAAAGAGATGGGCTTGAATTAATTGATAGCATCTTGGATAAAATCTTTATTAGTTGCTGTCCTTCGTGGAATGAGGGAATGATAGGAAAGATCTATCTCGCCTTCTCTGCTGCCAATTATTTAGTTTGTCATTGTTTATAGCGTCCACCGGACTGCAAAGAGCCGAATCAGGACCAATTGATCCAGCAAGAACTTTTCATGAATGCATTTTCACACAATGTTTACTGATGCATCGTGTCCACTTTAGCCCTGCTGCTGAGTGAAATGGATTGCAATGACAGGCAATGATCATCAGTTAATCAGTCAATCACCATTTATCGTTAACCAACATCATTATTATATCTGATAAATAACTTACCAGAAAAATGATGAGCTGCACTCTCGTTTGACATCAAACCGTTGGATGAAACGCTGCACATGTAACCCTCAGTTTGATCAACGGGATTCACGGTCAAAGATGGCGCAGTTTTTCCAGGCAATTCTTTGCCATCAAGCTTCCAGGCATAAACTACAGGAGCAGGCAAGGGACTGGAATCGGAGCGACAAGTCAAAGTCACATTGCTGCCATCAACAGCAGAGCTTACACCAGACACAGAGGGTGTTTGAGGTTTAACTGAAATGAAATATACTGAAGTAATAATAAAGGTGCCAAGGATTTATTTCATCAGGATCGGGAAAATAAGGTTGTTTGAGGTATTATCAAACAAAAGAATGTTACTTTTAGATAATCCAAAAGCGATAGCCGTCAATCTGATCTGAACTGTAAAAACTTGTAAGAAGTAAAGAGATATATTTTTTTATGTGCTGTAGGTTCTACTCGAAAGGTGAGAGATGTGCAGAAAAAATCCTTTTCCAAATCATGAACTGACATCAGAAATTTAAAAACTATTACCAGCAAGTCGGAGCTGATCACTTTCAGCTGAGTATGTCGTTCCATTGTTAACACTGACTGCACATGAATAGGCAGGATTGTCATTGATGTTTGCGGTTATTGAGAAGACATTATTCGTCTGAGTGGTGACATCAGTGGCCAATCCACGGCTGGAAGTTAGTCGATACTTGGGTAGGGAGAGTGCGCTTGTGGTAGCGCAGTTCAACATCACTGTGGCTCTGTCCTCAACAGGTTCACTGGCATGGCTAATCATTGTCAGTGTTGGTTGTATTGGATTTACTGTAAGCATATATTCAGTCAAATATAAACAATATTTTAATCAGTGGCAAGAACATTGTGGGGCATCATTGGATCAGAGTCACTTGTCACTTGCAGCAAAGAATTAGATGCACTTAAGGCAGGGGGAGAACGGAGTTTCCAGAGAATACAACACTAGTTTTTAAGTTGCTTAATGGCACCCAGTGATCATCAGTTTATCAATCAATTACCATTTGTCATTAACCAGCATCATTTTTAATTTTAATAAATAACTTACCAAAATACTGATGAGCTGCACTTTCATTTGACATCAAACCATTGGATGACACGCTGCACATGTAACCCTTTGTGTCAGTTTGATTAACATGATTCACGGTCAAAGATGACTCTGTTTCTCCAGGCAATTCCTTGCCATCGAACTTCCAAACATAAACTACAGGAGCAGGCAAGGGACTAGAAGCAGAACTACAAGTCAAAGTCACGTTGCTGCCATCAACAGCAGAGCTTACACCTGACACAGAGGGTGTTTGAGGTTTGACTGAAATGAAACATAAAGGAATAATTATTGATGGCAAAAGATGTATTTCATCAGGACCTGGAAATTGAGGTATTACTGAACAAAGGACCGTTACTTTTAGATCATACAAAAATGATAGTCATCAATCGTAACTGTAAAAATGTGTACATAGTAAAGATTTTTATTTAATGTACAAAGGTAATCCTCGAAAAGATAGAGAAGTGCATGGAAAATCCTTTTTCAAATTATAAACCGATATTAGAACAAATGTAAACCCTGTTACCAGCAAGCTGGAGCAGATCACTTTCATCTGAATATGTCGTCCCATTATTTACACTGACTGCACAGGAATATGCAGGATTGTCGTTGATGTTTGCAGTTATTGAGAAGTTACTGGTCGTCTGAGTGGTGACATCCGTGAACAATCCACGGCTGGAAGTTAGTCGATACTTGGGCTGGGAGAGTGTGCTTGTGGTAGCGCAGTTCAACATCACTGTGGCTCTGTCCTCAACAGGTTCACTGGCAGGTATTATCATTGTCAGTGTTGGTTGTATAGGATTTACTGCAAACATACATTCTGTCAAATATAAGCACTTTTAATCAGTGGCAAGAACTTTGTGGGGCATCATTGGGTCAGAGTCACTTAATTGTCATTAACAGCATAGAATTACTGGTACACAAAGGGGGGTGCAGATACACTTAAAGTGGGAGGCGAACGGAGATAAAAAAAAAAAAAAACTTCCTCACCTGGCAAGTCTCCTGCCTTATATAAGAAATAGATAGAATTAGAATTGTAAAACCTAAAGGCTTCGGAATTTGACATTATACGGCTCTCACTAACTGTACTAGAGGCATAATGCCACATCACATTTAGTATTAAAAAATGTACAAATGGGAAAGTCATTACAGTGTGAAGGAAAACTATTCCACTCCCCACAAGCTAACCACGGCCAAGGACTCATTAACTCTTATTCCAAAAAACTACATGAAACACTCGCACTGTTTATGCAATGACAAACGCATCAGTTTCGTTGACATTATTACACACAACCACAAACTTGTCGTAGCAAACATATATGCTTAACAAACAATTGTTTTAAACAACGAGAAACGTATCCACGGGATGGTAAACTGTCCCGTTTGGTAAAAACAGACTGTAATTGATCAAGCAAGAACTTTGTATAAATGCATTTTCACACAATGTTTAAAAATCTTGACTGTGCGATATGCAATACACATCTACTGATGCATTATGTCCTTTATAGCCATGCTGCTGAAGGAAATGGATTGCACTTTAGTTGCTTAATGATACATAATGATCAACCGATAATCAATTAATTGCCGTTTGTTGTTAACCAGTATCATTTTTGTTTTCAATAAATAACTTACCAGAAAACTGATGAGCGGCACTTTCGTTTGACATCAAACCATTGGATGAAATGCTGCACATGTAACCCTTAGTGTCAGTTTGATCCACAGGATTCACGGTCAAAGTTGACGCTGTTTCTCCATGCAATTCCTTGCCATCGAACTTCCAAACATAAACTACAGTAGCAGGCAAGGGACTAGAAGCAGAACTACAAGTCAAAGTCACGTTGCTGCCATCCACAGCAGAGCTTACACCAGACACAGAGGGTGTTTGAGGTTTGACTGAAATGAAACATACAGGAGTAGTTCTAGATGGTCAAAGATGTATTTTATAAGGAACTAATGTAACAGGTCACAAATTATGGTTAATTGTCCCTGTCACCAGAAAACTGTAAACTGTTAATTTGTGATCTAAAGGGAAGTAATATTTTTTTAAAGGTAACTTAGTAGGAAGTCATTCATGCAAGTTGTTTCTCTTGAATTTATAATTCCTTTTTTTTAAATGCAACTTTTATAAATTACAAATTAATTAGAATAGTTAAATGCATATAATAGTATGTGAGGTTGAAACAGAAATTATATTTAGTAAATTGTTTTAGGATTAATCGTTATGAAAAATAATTACAATAGCTGTTATTTCCGGTCGACAATTTTATAACTTCCCTTTGCGTTAACTTCCATCCTTGTGTGGCTGCCTAATTCAGATGGGCTACGGGAATTGTTCTTAATCCAGGTAAATAAGATGCTTTGCTTTGTCATCTTGGGTAATTATGTTGTAGGAATGTCTGTGGATGTTTGATGAATATATTGAATGCGCAAATTGTGTAAAATGTTTGTGTAATTGTAACCGAATGTTATTTTTGCTGGCCGGTCGAAAACCGCCAAAGTGTTCTAATGTGTGTCATGTTATTTTAATTGTATGCTGAATGTGGGAATACCTTGAAGTAAAATGAGTTGAAGTAAAATGAGATTAAAAGAGTCTCACAAACATGTAAATTGTTATATTGATAGAAAATAATGAAAATTATTATTTTGAGTGTTAGATTTTAAATCTCTTGCGCGCATGCGCAAGGGACCGGAAGTACTGTTGCATGATGTCATGGCGGCTGTTTGTTGACATTTCATGAGTTGAGGGAAGGCTGTCGTTGTAGATATTAGGCACCTTGGGAAAGAAGTGCATAGTTGGGTTTTACCTTAGCGATTGCAGCTAAGGTCAACCATTACTGGTTCTTCTGATTAGATTTATAGTGATGATAATGACTTCAGAGAAAGATGAGTTGGAATAGTCATTTTGAACTTGGTTGGGACGAAGTATTATCGTCTTGTAGGATTTTGTGTAGCTTTTCTGCTTCTGTCTAATTGATGGATCTGTACACAGAAAGCATGACATTATTCCTGGGTTAGGGAAGTTTACTATTTGCAGTGATAAATAGTAGTTGTTGCCTATCAGCCTAATGAACGTAAACTTGTACATGTGCTTAGCCGCGGATGTTGATTAGATAAATCAGCTGATCAATGTTGTGTATAAAATAAGAATTTGGTTGTGTTTGAGAATTGAAGTTAACATGTAATGTTGAATTGCATGAACCTTTTGCTGGGTGTTCAGGTTGGAATTGTAATGATTTACAATGACTCATTAATGCTAATTACTTTTTGTTTTATGGTCAGTACGTCGCTGTAATAAATAATTGGTGTTGCTCTGCAGGGGCATCCGCCGTTTTCCATCTGGGTTTAGCTCAGCGTCTCAATGCCCTATTTTTTGGCGCAACTTCTTGATTGTTGGTCTCATTGCTTATTTTGGTTTTAGTCTCGTAGTTTATTCTGGTTTTTTCTAGTCTGTTTGTTCTGGTTTTTCTAGTCTCATTGTTTTTGCATATTAGTATTTTGGGGTAATATGTAGTAGTGTAATATTTTGATTTGGAGATAAATTGATTAATCATCTGAATTCTTTTCCTGGAATTTTGAAACGAAAATAAAGGTTCAACACACACAATTTTCCATCTTGTGTTATTTCCTCCAGCCACCAACCTGTAACTATCTCTTTCTAAATTATTACTGAAGGGTGTGTGTTACATTATGGCGTCCCTGGGTGGACTAGGGGAAATGTGTTAGATTGTAGATTAATAGAATAGTAGGTTAGGGGCATAGAAAAGTAATTGGCAAGGTTAGAGTTTTTTGGAGACCAATAGTCAAGAGTGCAGCGCTATGGCTACCTCTGGTGGTCTAGGGTCGGCGAGCGCTGAGGGCGCAGACACACCAACGCAAAGGGACCACTCCTACGCACCAACGCCAACAGGAGTGGGACTATCGACGCCACTTTCCACCTTGGCAGATTTTCAAGCAGGGCGGGCGCGCTCCATCGAGCTGTTGAAGCGGGCTGCTTCAGGACCGGGCGGTATGCAAGGTACCCCTCCTGCTCCCATCCACGTGCATGTACGAGCACCTGTTCCAGCCCCTCGACTGGGAATCTTCACGGGGAGTCGCCCCACAGGTGGAAATGAAGTTACTTTTAAAGACTGGTTGGAGAGAGTGGGGCAATATTTTGAAGAGGATGAGGAGGTGAGGTGCAGTAGAATTAAAGCCAGTCTCCGGGGGATTGCAAAGGAGCTCTCGAGAAACTGTGTTACCACGAGCAGCCTTGTAGAGACGCTGAAGGCCACTTTTGGGGAGACCAAGTGCACGGAAGACCAGTTCGCGGAATTCTACAAGGCGACGCTGGGTACTAAAGAGACCGCCCAAGACTTTTTCAGCCGCCTGTGGGTGAAGTTTGCAGAAGCTAACGAGGGGGGGATATATTCTGACACGGAGGCGTCAAGGAAAGTATTTTATGCTTTCATGGCTCCAGCAAAAAACAGGTTTCCACTGCTGGCCCTGGAATTGAGGAACCGGTACGGCTCCCCAGGCGAGGCTGCACCCCCTTTGGCTGAAGTGTTGCGCAGGCTGCGTGAGCTGGAGGAAGTGCCGTCAGCAAGGGTTGCAGCATCTAACGCAGCTGTCACTTCCGGGGAGCAGTCAATCGACTACGAGAAGCTTGCGGACCTGGTGGCACAGCGATTGAAGAGAGACACTGGTGCAACAGCTCCGTCATACCCCCCACCCCACCATCCAACCTCTCGCTCCTCATACCATCCTCGCATGAAACCCAAAGGGCCATGTTTCTGCTGCGGTCTGATGGGGCAACACTTCGCCCGGAACTGTCCCAACCCTCCTGACCCCACACGAGTTGAAGATGCAAAGAGGAAGTGGTTCGGACAGGGCGATTTAAACGGCAACGGGTCTTAGGTCAGCAGGGGGAACCTATGACCCCAACAACCAACATCCCCAGTCAGCAAGATCTTCAGAAGCTGCAGACGGCCATCGACGTACTTGAGGGAGGTCTTCTGGAGCTTAAGGCCGTTCGCCTTAAGGAAAACGCCGCCCTAGATGTCTACCCGGGGCAAACAGTGGAGTTGCGAGGTCCACTGCAGAGAGCAACGTCACACCCTGTGACACTTCATCCACGTGAGCTGCCTGACCGGCTGGAAATCCTGCGAGCAGAAGTGGTACACACCGCGGCAACACCCTATGTGTGTATTCTCATCACCAACCGCAACAGACATCGGCGGGTGACACTCACCGCACACACGGTCTTGTGTGAGATCGACACACCAGTGTCCATGGAAGCTTTGGTTGGCCCCTGCTGCGACATTACAGTGACGGTGAACGGTAAAGAAGCGAAAGCCCTGTTAGACACAGGCAGTCAAGTCACTGTGGTGTCGGAGTCTTTCTACAGGAGCCAGCTTAGCTATGTGCCGCTGCAAAAGGTAGAACAGTTAACTGTAACAGGTGCAGGTGGTCAGCAGGTGCCCTACTTAGGTGCTGTGAGCGTGAATATTGTACTGCCATGTGACGTTGCTGGTGCAAAAGAGAAGGTGCAGGTGGCAGCCTTAGTTTGTAAGGACACTGAGTTCAGTGCGCATTTGCCGGTGATTCTTGGTACAAATGTTTTCCGTAACATAAACAAAAAGTACATTGTGTGGGAGAACATTCGCTGCGAAGCCGCATTTGCTTTAAACAATGCGCATGTAGGCAACGCTGACGGCCGACTAGGGCCTGTGAAGCGGCGAGGTGGAAAGGGAACATTAACGATACCTGCCAACTCCTCTGTCAGGGTGAAAGGGTGTGCTAAGTTGCCACCTCAGGCCTTTAGGACATTGACGCACGTCTTGGTGCAAGAGCCAACCGTAGATACCCTACCAGAGGGTTTAGGGGTGGTAAGCAGTAAAGTGCCAGTTGCATCTTTGCCGACATTACTAGTCGAAGTGGCAAATTTTACAGAGAAAGATATCATACTGAGCACAAAATGTACTGTTGCAGATGTGTTTGTGATTCATGCAGAATACGATGTCAGTCAACTACTGCGTGTGTTGAATGATGATGCATGTGTTGATGAAAATGATTGTGCTACATGTACTAATGATGTTGATGTTGATACGGGTACAGCAGGGGTTGTAAATGATGCTGATGTTGTGTCTGGCAGTAGCGTAGGAGGTAGCAAACATGATGGCCCAGATAAAGAAAGGCATGTTTTTGTACACATGCAGTGCTCTGATCAAACCGAGAAGAGCGAAAATGAAACCCCATTTCGATTTGGCCAGGGTACTAGCAGGGAGTGGCAGGAACGTTTTACAAAGAAATTGCAAGAATATGGGGATGTATTCATAAAACATGAATATGATTTGGGCAAAACAAACGAATTACGTCATGATATTGTTCTAGAGCCAGGGCCAACCGTACGCGAGAGACCCCGTCCCATACCACCACGTGACTTTGAAGATGCCAGACGGCATATCCAAGAACTTTTGGATGCAAAAATCATTACACCCTCATCTTCTCCCTTTGCTAGTCCGATTGTACTAATCCGCAAAAAGTCGGGAGCTTTGAGGATGTGTGTTGACTATCGTAAAGTTAACTCGCGGACCGTGGCTGACGGATACGCCCTCCCTGTGATAGAAGAGCTTTTGCAAACGTTGAACGGTGCGAAATACTTTAGTTCGATGGACCTCTGCAAGGCTTTTTATCAGATCGAAATGACTGAGCGCGCCAAACAAATTTCGGCTTTTACGACTCCTTTCGGCCTCTATCAGTTTGAGCGAATGGCTATGGGCCTAAAGAATAGCCCCGCAACCTTTCAACGTTTGTTGGAGAAAGTCTTTGCAGACACTAATCTGGTAGAGCTAATCATCTTCTTAGATGACATTCTAATCCATGGTCGCACCTTGGAAGAACTAGAAGACAGAACCCTCAAAGCACTAGACCGGCTGAGAAAATTTAACTTGAAGTTAGACCCAGGTAAATGTGTGTTTGCCGCCACTTCGGTAAAACATTTGGGCTACATTATTTCGGCTGACGGTGTGCGACCGGATCCAGAAAAAGTAGCTGCACTAGCAACGTGGCCAGTTCCAAAAACAGTGCGCGATGTCAAGTCGTTTATCGGGTTTGCGTCATACTATCGCAGGTTCATTCCTGGATTTGCTGAAATGGCCCGTCCCCTTAATGATTTGACGATAGGCTACAACGCAACAAAAGTAAAAGGCAAGAAAGGGTTAGGCACTTTGACGCTCTCATCTGACATTTCAGATAAGTGGGGAGAGCGAGAACAGAAAGCCTTCAAGCAGTTGATAGAGGCTCTTTCCACTGAGCCTGTGATAATCCTAGCTGATAGGACAAAACCTTTCACCTTACATTGCGACGCCAGTGGTTTCGCATTGGGAGCTGTCATATATCAGGAAGTAGAGGGTCAATTAAAACCAGTAGCCTATGCAAGCAGGTCTCTCAATAAAACAGAGCGGAATTACCCAGCACATAAAAGGGAGTTTTTAGCCCTTAAATGGGCAATGGGTGAGAAATTCAGAGATTACCTGCTAGGGTCAAAAGTAACGGTTGTCACAGACAACAATCCTTTGTGCTATGTTTTGAAAAACGCAAAGTTGGATGCAACCTGCCATCGTTGGCTCACATCACTGTCCATGTTTGATTTTGATCTGAAATACAGGAAGGGATCTACCCATATAGATGCAGATGCTCTGTCCCGACGTCCCCATGCTTCTCCAGGAGATGATGAAGAATATATGAGGACCTTAGACAAAGTTCAATTCCTAGTTGATAAGGCCAAAGCTTTCAATGAAGAGGAATGCGTAGTTGTAGATCAGGGATCCGTTCAAGCAATCTTGCAGTCACATCAGGTGATTCGCACAGTTCATTCATGTCAGCAAGCTGTACACAAAGTTGAGGAGATAGGAAAGTCAGATGATGATGCAGATACGCGGTTTATCCCAGCAGCAGAACAGTTGGCTAAAGACCCTTCCTTGATCCCAGAAGATATTCTTGACCCCAAAGACCCGGTGTGGGAAACAGTATCTCAAGAAAATTGGGCAAAATACCAGTCAGATGACAAAAACTTGAGGCTTGTAATGCAAGCTTTGGAAAAGAATAGGGAATTAGTAGCAAGTGAAATGGACTCGCAGGAGTTGAAAATGTTCTGTAGGGAGCAAAAAAAGCTAGAGTTGCGGGACAATGTGTTGTACAGGAAAGTTGAAGATGAAGAGGGTGTGAAATGGCAGTTAGTCTTACCAAGTTCCCACAGAAAGCAAGCATTGTCAGGAGTTCATGAAGATTTGTTCCATACTCATTACGATAATGCAATCTTGCAGCTTAGACGCAGATTTTTCTGGCCCTATATGGCTAGGGATTTGGAAAGGAAGATCAAACACTGTGGCCGGTGTGTGAGAAAGGGGGCATTAGCTCAGAAGGCCCCTATGCAGTCAATAGTCACTACCTTTCCCTTAGAACTTCTTTCCATAGACTACTTAACTGTTGAAGTTAAAGGCCAAAAGCAGAATGTACTTGTAGTGCTTGATCATTTTACGAAATTTGCTACGGCAATTTGCACTAAGGATCAAACAGCCAAAACAGTGGCTAAGGCATTGTGGATGAATTGGTTTGCTGTGTATGGGTTTCCAGCGCGCATTTTGTCAGACCAAGGACGCGACTTCGAGTCGCACTTAATACATGAACTCTGTCAGTTAGCAGGCACACAAAAATGTCGTACTACACCGTACCACCCCTCAGGAAATCCAGTAGAAAGGTGGAATAGGACTCTTTTGGGCATGATTCGAAGCCTTGAAGACGAAAAGAAGGCTGATTGGCGCAAAGGTCTGCCAGCTATTGTGCACGCATATAACTGCTGTATTCACCAGAGCACTGGTCACAGTCCATACTATCTGTTCTTTGGTAGGCATCCAAGGTTGCCTATAGACTTGGCATTCGGTGTTGATATAAACCAGTCTAAGAAAACTGTTTCAAGCAGGCAGTATGTCAGAGATTTGAAAGAGAGGCTGACTAGCGCTTATAAGAAAGCTGTTGAGCAAATGAAGATAGCCAGTGAGAGAAATAAGGTCAGATACGATTCTGCTGCCCATGCAGCAGAATTACAGTGTGGTGATAGAGTACTTGTGCGGAGGCTAGGGCCTAGACTTGATACCAAGGTCACAGATAGATGGGAGAAAGATGTGCATGTGGTTATTTCAAGAAAAGATGGATTGCCAGTGTATACCGTGCAGGATGAGAAAGGGCTAGGACCCCAAAGAACTCTACACAGGAACTATCTGTTACCAGTAGGTGTGCTAGATGGAGAATGTTGCCCCGAAAGGTTACCTAAAAGCGAGGCACCAGCTCTGAAAAGAGGAAAAGTTAGGGTGGAGCCTAATGAACAGGAGACAGAGTCCACAGAAGAAATTGTAGAGCAGGATTTCGACATAGAAATTACAGTCCAACCTAGTAGGTTGAGAGTTGAGGCTCCTGTGTACATTCCTGTTAGGGATGCAAAAGCGAACGTGGAACGAGAAGCAGAAAATCCTGCTGTTGAAGAAACTGGCCCAAAAGTTGTGCCAGAAAGTGTCGAGCCTGAACATGAATCAGAAAATGTTGTTTCTGAGCATGAACATAGCAATAATGATGGGAATGAGGAGTCTGAGATTGATGATAATGTTGATGCTATTGAATCTGGAAGTGAAGCAGGTGTAGAAGACACTGGAGTGTGTCACCGCCACGACTCCCCCTGGGCAGACGTCACAAACAAACAACTTCCACACGCAGACAACCCAGAAAGAATGACGATTTCCCGCAGACGGAAGTGATGAAAACACAACAAATAATATACAACTTTCAAGCTATTTATTCATTCATACCACACACTCATGCACATACAACATTTACACATGAAACGAAGAAATGGTAATGAGACAATCAATGGGTCAATGGAACGATGCAATGGTTCGTGGGTGATCGGGGGTCGATAATCGACCAACGTCCTCAAATCGAACGTGCACAGCCAAAGTCCGAGGCACGTGTTAACAAACAGACAGGGGGGTTAAGCGCAGGAGAGGGACAACACAAAACGGGCCCACCTGGCAAAGTGCAGTCCCTGGTAAAGTCTCCTCAAAAGTATCCACTCCCTTCCGCTGACGTCCAAACGAAGGAGCGTTGCCACCCGCGGTCGCCACTGACGATGATGATGAAGTGATGTTGATGGCGCTGACAACAGAGGTGGTAGACAAACGAATGGCGATGTTGATGATGTTTGGTCCACGTGACCAGATGTCGTCGTCGTTGCTGCCTTACGTTTTCCAGCGACGAACTGGCGGATTGACGAACGTTGAGCTGCGAACTTCGAACTCGATCCTCGAATTCAGTCCTCAACGACAATCCTTGACGAACCTCGACGAACCTGTAACATGCTTGTCGCATCGTAAATGTCATGCTCTGGGTTCTGTCCCCCTCCCTCCATCACACTTACCCCCCCCCCACTCTCACTAGCTACTCCACTAAACTTCTGCCACTTGAGGGGTCCAACTGCAGTCTATTTCCCCTGGCCTTGACTCTCTCTCGCTTTCTACTGTTATCGTCACTTGAATCAAATACATATTATACAATTCAATGAAATAATGAATGCATGGAATGGACGATGCTGCAATGAATACAAGTAACCAACAACACATTATTCATATCAAGCATCCCCAACGACAACAACAGCAACCACTTCCGTCCTACCTTCATCACACTCCACCCCCTTTCTTCTCCCTCATTCTCCCTCCTTCTCCCTCTTTCCGTCGCACTCTTCCTTTCTTCTACCTCTCCTCAGTGCAACCATTCTCATCCTTCCTCCTGTCTCACACACAGCTATCATTCAACACCCCAACAGCCGGCCCTTGGTTATTGGCACAGTAAGGAAAAACCACCATCCACTCACCCAACGGTTCGCATGTAATTGCACCCCGCAGCCCTTCTCCACTGTCCTCCTACGAAAGTACATCCAATTAGGGTAATCCGGTAGTGTGTAGTTCCCGTAGTAGACAATACCTCGATACTACCTACCACACTACCAAGAGACTTGCCTTCCTAACGCTGCACTTCACCTGAGCGTATAACTTCAGAAATTGGCAATCTTTAAACTAGTATTCTTCTCAGAACCAGATACTATTATTCGTTAATATCCGTCCCACCCTAATCCCAGAACACAGCAAAACCACAGAGCACTAGACAAACACACCGTCTACACTGTACTGCTGTCAAACACGTTCTGCCGATAGTGAGCGCATTCCTAACCTGGCCTAACCGGCGTATGCTGTTTACCATGCTTTGCACGCTCCCGGGACAAGAATAATCACACATACGGCAACACGCAGTACCACCCCCGCCCCTATACTCTTCACACACAGACTACATGGCTTTCTTCACAGCTGCCCCGTGACACACCCCCCTCCCAAGACGAACCTACGGAGAGTTCAAAACCTAAACTTCCACAGGGTCAGATCTGCTGAAGAAATCCGCTTCAATGTTGTCTCTCCCTGGAATTGGTCGAACTGTGAAGACGTACGCCTGCAGCTGCATAGCCCACCGGGTGAGTCTGGCACTGTTGAGGTGCGTTCTCTGCAGGTACTGCAGCGGTCGATGGTCTGTCTCCAACCAAAAGTGCCGTCCAAACAGGTATGGTTCGAAACGTTGTACTGCCCACACAACTGCCAAGCACTCCTTCTCAATGGTGGAGTAGTTTCGCTCTGCTGGCAGCAGCTTCTTGCTGGCAAACCCTACCGGTTGCACACCCTCACCGGTTTCCTGCATCAGCGCAGCTCCTAGCCCTTGCTCAGATGCGTCTGTCCTCAGGATGAACTCCTTGTCCAGGTTCGGTAA
This sequence comes from Oncomelania hupensis, assembly GCA_036898135.1. Lineage (NCBI taxonomy): Eukaryota > Metazoa > Mollusca > Gastropoda > Littorinimorpha > Pomatiopsidae > Oncomelania > Oncomelania hupensis. The sequence goes on along the minus strand of CM072512.1, from coordinate 81,386,897 downwards.
CTTGACCACTGGCTCACTGGTCAGCGCTCTCTTCAAGTCATCGAAAGCTCTCTGGCAGTCATCCCTCCTGTTGACCTCTCCCTTCTTCCTTACTCGCACGATCGGTGCTCCGTACGGCGACGTACAAGACTTGATCACCCCCGACTCCAGCATCGATTCCATTTCACCCTTGACGACTTCCATCTGTGAGAATGGTAGCGGATGCTGGTGCACGCGAACAGCGCTGTCGTCAGTCAATTCCACTTCGCATTCGTCCACGCTGGTGCGCTGGGGTCGATCTGTCAGCTGACTCGCGTACTGTTGACTCACTCCCCGTAGCTGGCTCCGATGATGTGCATACAGCGACGGGTCTATCTGTACGTCCACACGCCCTTCGCTCGCTCGTAGCGGTGTCAGTGGTACGGTGTCCTGGTAGCTGATGCCTGATGCCCCCTCTGTTTCTGCCTGGTCCAACACCACTGCCACCGTCGCCTCTGGTTCCGCTCTACGTTCTACGTAGCGTTTCAGCACGATCGTGTGGTACGGTTTCCTGTTCTTGCCAACTCTCTGCACTGGTACCTTCCTGGCTCTCACCTTTGGCGTCGTTCGCTGGCACACGTCGCATGAAGCACAGTACTTTCTCACATCACGGCACATCCCTGGCCAGTAGTGCTCGGCCCACACGCGATCCAGGGTCCGCTTGGCTCCTAGATGTCCAGCCATAGGTGTGTCGTGTCCCGTGCGTAGTACCTCCGATCGAAGCTTGGCTGGTACCACCAACTGGCTGTGATCCACTTTGTCCTGTCCTGTGTATTCGCGGTACAACAGGTCCCGCTTCCAGACAAACGCCACTTGCCCTTTGCCTCGTTTCTCCTTTCCTGCCTTCCGGTCTGCTAGCTGTCGTACCTTCGCAAGTTCGCCGTCTTCCAACTGCAGTTGGCGCATCTCCTTCGGCGTCGCGACGATGCTCATAGTCGGTCCGACCACCACCGGTTCTGTAGCGACTTGCTCCTTGGCTGGCTGCGCTCGCGTCCGCACAGCACAACACTCAGCACTCCCCTCGGCAAACACTGGCAGTGCTGTATCACGTTGCTGTTCTGTCCTCGCCCAGTTGCCGATCACCACTGGGTAGATCAGGTCTGGTACCACCACCACCTCCACTCTCCCGGCGTAGAACGGTGATTCCAGCTGTACCCACGCTGTCGGTAGCGACTTGGACAATCGTCGAACGGCGAATCCGACGCGCCGCGTGCGTCCTGTGTAGACAAGGTTGGCAACCTCTCCCTTCCGCAGGCAAATCAAGTCGGCCCCCGTGTCCCTCACAGCCGTCAGCGGAACACCTTCCACTACCACTTGGCTCTGGAACCGAGGATCTCCCCTCTTGCCCGCCTCCTTCAAGATGCGCAACGCTCCTCCACTTCGCTCGCTGCGTTTCGGACAATCCCGCTTCAGATGCCCTTTCTGTCCGCAAGTGTAGCACACCCGCTTGTCAGGCGAGTTGGGTCGTGGTCCCGCTGGCTGGCGGCCCTCGCTCTTGTCCCTGGGTGTAAAGGGTTGACGCGGTGGGAAACGTAGGCTGGTCCCGGCTCTGGCGTCGACGTACTGCTGTGCCAACGTCGCGGCCTCCTCCACCGTCGCTGGGTTGCGCTCGCGCACGAACGTGACGAGTTCTGGCGTCATACCGTTGATCATCTGCTCCATCAGCACTAAATCCAGTAAGTCCGCATACGTGGCCTTCTTGTTCGCTAGTCCCATCCAGCGCTCCAGGAACAACTCTGACTTCCGCAGATACTGTTTGAAAGTCTCTGGTGGCTCCCTTCGTAGCTGGCGAAACTTCTTCCGATACGTCTCGGCCGTCAGGTTGAAACGTACCAACAACGCTGCCTTCAGGATCTCGTAGTCGGCAGAGTCGTCCTCATTCAAACCAACGTAAACTTCCCTCGCCTTCCCCTTCAGCAAGGTCCCCAAGCGAATAGCCCACGTGTCCTTCTTCCAGTCTTGAGCCTTGGCAAAACGCTCGAACTGGCACAAGTAGGTCTCGAGGTCGTCCTTATCCTCGAAGAATGGCAACCTGAGCTTAACCGTCTCGAACTCGGGTTGACGATTCCTGCGGTTCCCGGCGCCTTGCCCCGTCAGCTGCGCCATCGCTAGTTCGTGTTCCATCTCTCTCTCCCTCAGCGCTATCTCTCTCTCCCTCTCTCTCTCTCTCCGGTCTGCGTCTTCCCCCCTAGCCGCTTGGTCTATCGCGTAGTCTAACGCTGCCTGACCCTTCAGTCCTTCGCGCTTGGCGAGCCTCAAGATCCTCTCCATCGGCGTCTCATCCGCGAACGGTCCTGTCTTCGGCGTCGGTGCCGCCTCGACCTTGTAGATAGAACGGTAGGGGTTGGTCTCGAACCTCTTCGGCCTCGTTGCATCGCTCAGGCGATCTCGGTCTCCATAGAAGCCGGCGCCTGTCGACATCCCGCCAGTCCCGCCAAATCCCGTCACAAAAGGACCACTCACTGTGTCTCCGGCTTCGAACGTCGTCAACTCGTCGTCCACTGACCCACGACGCGATGACCTAACCGGCGATCTCCGTTGCTCGATCGCAGTAGGTAGATCGGTGACTCCCGTATCAGCTGCTGCCGCCGTGCGCTCGTCCATCGTGACACCCACGCGAGAACGCGTACGAGCCGCGATCGGTGACACTCCTTCAGTCTCCTCGATCGATGCCATCCTGCTTAAAGAAAGCAACAACAACCAACAACAACAACAAGAAGTCAAAAACCTTACCTAGCTTAGCCTTAGATACTAACTACCTAACTAAACTATCTCCCTACCTATCACCCACCTCCTCCCACTCAAACAGTGGAAACTGGCCTGCAAGGTAGCGAACCGGTTGAAGAGTGCGATGGCAGCCTCCCCTCACGTGTGGTCGAACCTAGGCCGGCTGTGAGCCTCCGCTAAACAGCGACCTGACTCCCTCCAACCACCCGCTGGGGTGCACACTCTCACCGAATCACGCCTCACACACACGGACACCACAAGACAATCACAAGACAACTTCACGTCTGGGCACACTCATACGTACCCTGCATCTCCACCATATGTCACCGCCACGACTCCCCCTGGGCAGACGTCACAAACAAACAACTTCCACATGCAGACAACCCAGAAAGAATGACGATTTCCCGCAGACGGAAGTGATGAAAACACAACAAATAATATACAACTTTCAAGCTATTTATTCATTCATACCACACACTCATGCACATACAACATTTACACATGAAACGAAGAAATGGTAATGAGACAATCAATGGGTCAATGGAACGATGCAATGGTTCGTGGGTGATCGGGGGTCGATAATCGACCAACGTCCTCAAATCGAACGTGCACAGCCAAAGTCCGAGGCACGTGTTAACAAACAGACAGGGGGGTTAAGCGCAGGAGAGGGACAACACAAAACGGGCCCACCTGGCAAAGTGCAGTCCCTGGTAAAGTCTCCTCAAAAGTATCCACTCCCTTCCGCTGACGTCCAAACGAAGGAGCGTTGCCACCCGCGGTCGCCACTGACGATGATGATGAAGTGATGTTGATGGCGCTGACAACAGAGGTGGTAGACAAACGAATGGCGATGTTGATGATGTTTGGTCCACGTGACCAGATGTCGTCGTCGTTGCTGCCTTACGTTTTCCAGCGACGAACTGGCGGATTGACGAACGTTGAGCTGCGAACTTCGAACTCGATCCTCGAATTCAGTCCTCAACGACAATCCTTGACGAACCTCGACGAACCTGTAACATGCTTGTCGCATCGTAAATGTCATGCTCTGGGTTCTGTCCCCCTCCCTCCATCACACTTACCCCCCCCCCACTCTCACTAGCTACTCCACTAAACTTCTGCCACTTGAGGGGTCCAACTGCAGTCTATTTCCCCTGGCCTTGACTCTCTCTCGCTTTCTACTGTTATCGTCACTTGAATCAAATACATATTATACAATTCAATGAAATAATGAATGCATGGAATGGACGATGCTGCAATGAATACAAGTAACCAACAACACATTATTCATATCAAGCATCCCCAACGACAACAACAGCAACCACTTCCGTCCTACCTTCATCACACTCCACCCCCTTTCTTCTCCCTCATTCTCCCTCCTTCTCCCTCTTTCCGTCGCACTCTTCCTTTCTTCTACCTCTCCTCAGTGCAACCATTCTCATCCTTCCTCCTGTCTCACACACAGCTATCATTCAACACCCCAACAGCCGGCCCTTGGTTATTGGCACAGTAAGGAAAAACCACCATCCACTCACCCAACGGTTCGCATGTAATTGCACCCCGCAGCCCTTCTCCACTGTCCTCCTACGAAAGTACATCCAATTAGGGTAATCCGGTAGTGTGTAGTTCCCGTAGTAGACAATACCTCGATACTACCTACCACACTACCAAGAGACTTGCCTTCCTAACGCTGCACTTCACCTGAGCGTATAACTTCAGAAATTGGCAATCTTTAAACTAGTATTCTTCTCAGAACCAGATACTATTATTCGTTAATATCCGTCCCACCCTAATCCCAGAACACAGCAAAACCACAGAGCACTAGACAAACACACCGTCTACACTGTACTGCTGTCAAACACGTTCTGCCGATAGTGAGCGCATTCCTAACCTGGCCTAACCGGCGTATGCTGTTTACCATGCTTTGCACGCTCCCGGGACAAGAATAATCACACATACGGCAACACGCAGTACCACCCCCGCCCCTATACTCTTCACACACAGACTACATGGCTTTCTTCACAGCTGCCCCGTGACAGAGTGACCAGTGAAGATATCTCAGAAAGTGGGGACTCTAGTCATGCTTTTAAAAGTGAAGTGTCGAGTGACGTACCAGGTAGTGATGTTGGGCAAGAGCCTGACATTAGGAGGTCTAGAAGGTTAAGGAAACCGGTGGATAGATTAAATTTGGTGCATCGGGCTCGGGAAGCGTCACCAGTGGCCCACTTGAATGAAGGTCTTGTTGAATCTGTGATTTACAGATTGCAGGCATTGGTAGATGAACCCTTGGCGCCGATTACGGTGCTATATCTGGAAAGACAATTGTCAGCATTGTTGCTAACTGGGTTATTGCAAAAGTAAAGGGTCATGATGAACTTTTGTGTGCATCGCTGTTACTATGTGTATAGTATACAGAAGGTCATGTATTCATTGTATGTATTGATGAGAACTTTAACATTGGGAATCTGTTTTGTAAAAGTATTGCTTTTTATCATTTTTGCAACAACAACAAAAAAAAAAGATCTTAAATAAGGATTTCGATGTCAATCGTACAGATTTGCCTTGAAAAGTGATGAGAAAGGGTTTGGAAAATGATTGCAACAGAAATTGAAATTACGTTGTGAAGTTGTATTAGGAATGTAAAAACCTTGCTGAAAATGTGATGCAAGGTAAGGGTTAATGTTCAGTTTTAAATGGAGATGTGTTGCATTGCTAGAATTTTATAACCTATTCTGTATTTTTGCGTCCTGTAAAACTGTGCAAAGCATAAGTGTTGAATTTTACCCTTGGGAATGTAAACTTGGAAGTTTTGTGTGCAGCGTAAATGGATGTGTAGGATTTGTACTAAAAATTTTATTCCAATGGAAGAAAATTTTTCTCTGTGGAGGGGAATGTGTAACAGGTCACAAATTATGGTTAATTGTCCCTGTCACCAGAAAACTGTAAACTGTTAATTTGTGATCTAAAGGGAAGTAATATTTTTTTAAAGGTAACTTAGTAGGAAGTCATTCATGCAAGTTGTTTCCCTTGAATTTATAATTCCTTTTTTTTAAATGCAACTTTTATAAATTACAAATTAATTAGAATAGTTAAATGCATATAATAGTATGTGAGGTTGAAACAGAAATTATATTTAGTAAATTGTTTTAGGATTAATCGTTATGAAAAATAATTACAATAGCTGTTATTTCCGGTCGACAATTTTATAACTTCCCTTTGCGTTAACTTCCATCCTTGTGTGGCTGCCTAATTCAGATGGGCTACGGGAATTGTTCTTAATCCAGGTAAATAAGATGCTTTGCTTTGTCATCTTGGGTAATTATGTTGTAGGAATGTCTGTGGATGTTTGATGAATATATTGAATGCGCAAATTGTGTAAAATGTTTGTGTAATTGTAACCGAATGTTATTTTTGCTGGCCGGTCGAAAACCGCCAAAGTGTTCTAATGTGTGTCATGTTATTTTAATTGTATGCTGAATGTGGGAATACCTTGAAGTAAAATGAGTTGAAGTAAAATGAGATTAAAAGAGTCTCACAAACATGTAAATTGTTATATTGATAGAAAATAATGAAAATTATTATTTTGAGTGTTAGATTTTAAATCTCTTGCGCGCATGCGCAAGGGACCGGAAGTACTGTTGCATGATGTCATGGCGGCTGTTTGTTGACATTTCATGAGTTGAGGGAAGGCTGTCGTTGTAGATATTAGGCACCTTGGGAAAGAAGTGCATAGTTGGGTTTTACCTTAGCGATTGCAGCTAAGGTCAACCATTACTGGTTCTTCTGATTAGATTTATAGTGATGATAATGACTTCAGAGAAAGATGAGTTGGAATAGTCATTTTGAACTTGGTTGGGACGAAGTATTATCGTCTTGTAGGATTTTGTGTAGCTTTTCTGCTTCTGTCTAATTGATGGATCTGTACACAGAAAGCATGACATTATTCCTGGGTTAGGGAAGTTTACTATTTGCAGTGATAAATAGTAGTTGTTGCCTATCAGCCTAATGAACGTAAACTTGTACATGTGCTTAGCCGCGGATGTTGATTAGATAAATCAGCTGATCAATGTTGTGTATAAAATAAGAATTTGGTTGTGTTTGAGAATTGAAGTTAACATGTAATGTTGAATTGCATGAACCTTTTGCTGGGTGTTCAGGTTGGAATTGTAATGATTTACAATGACTCATTAATGCTAATTACTTTTTGTTTTATGGTCAGTACGTCGCTGTAATAAATAATTGGTGTTGCTCTGCAGGGGCATCCGCCGTTTTCCATCTGGGTTTAGCTCAGCGTCTCAATGCCCTATTTTTTGGCGCAACTTCTTGATTGTTGGTCTCATTGCTTATTTTGGTTTTAGTCTCGTAGTTTATTCTGGTTTTTTCTAGTCTGTTTGTTCTGGTTTTTCTAGTCTCATTGTTTTTGCATATTAGTATTTTGGGGTAATATGTAGTAGTGTAATATTTTGATTTGGAGATAAATTGATTAATCATCTGAATTCTTTTCCTGGAATTTTGAAACGAAAATAAAGGTTCAACACACACAATTTTCCATCTTGTGTTATTTCCTCCAGCCACCAACCTGTAACTATCTCTTTCTAAATTATTACTGAAGGGTGTGTGTTACACTAAAAATTGAGATGTTTGATATATATTACTGAACAAGCGACTGTTGCTTTTAGATCATCCAAAAATAATAGACATCAATCTGAACTTTTAAAAAATATATACAAAGCAAACAAAGATACTTTCTTTAAATGTACAAAAGGTTCTCTCAAAAAGATAGAGAAGTGCAGCAAAACTCTTTATTCAAATTATGAACACATATTAGAAATGTAAACACTGTTACCATCAAGGAGGAGCTGATTACTTTCAGCTGAATATGTTGTCCCATTATTTCCACTGACTGCACAGGAATAGGCAGGATTGTCATGGATGTTTGCAGTGATTGAGAAGTTACTGGTCGTCTGCGTGGTGACATCGGTGAACAATCCACGGCTGGAAGTTAGTCGATATTTGGGCTGGGAGAGTGTGCTTGTGGTAGCGCAGTTCAACAACACTGTGGCTCTGTCCTCAACAGGTTCACTGGCAGTGCTAATCATTGTCAGTGTTGGTTGTATAGGATTTACTGTAAGCAAACATTCAGTCAAATATAATCAATTGCAAGGAGATTGTGGGGCATCATTGGGTCAGAGTTACTTGTTACTTACAGCATAGAAGTATATATGACTGGTACAGAAAAGGGGGTGCAGATGCACTTAAGGCGGTAGATGAACGGAGTTCCTAAAGAAAATCCTAACACACCTGGCAAGTCTACTGCCTTATAAGAAAAATGAAAAGACTTAGAGGGGGTAAATCCTATAACTATACAAGCTTCTGGAGTTAACATTATACCGCTCTTACTCACTGTGCTAGAGCCAGACTGCCACATCACCTCTAGTAAAGAAGGGCACGAATGGGAATTGCAGTGGGAAGGAAAACTATTTCACCCCCCACACGATAACCACGGCCAAGGACTCATAACTCTTACTCCCAAACACTACTTACAACGCTCGCACAGTTTATGCAAAGACAAGTGCATCATTATAATTGACATTACCACACACAACCAAGAACTTTTCCTAGCACACATATATGCGTAATAATGAATTGTTTTTTTAAAAAAAAAGGCCTTATTCAATGGGGTGGAGAACTCACGTTTGGTAAAAACAGACTGGCTTTGATCTATTAAGAACTTTGCATGAATGTATTTTTCACACAATTTATTAAATCTTGACTGTGTGATGTGCAATGAACATCTACTGATGCACTGTGTCCCTTTTAGCCATGCTGCTGAGTGAAATGAATTGCTTTTTAGTTGCTTAATGACAGTCAATGATCATCAGGTAAGCAATCAATGGCCAATTATGATTATCATTCTAAGTTTTGATAAATAACTTACCAGAAAAATGATGAGGTGCACTCTCATTTGACATCAAACCGTTGTATGACACGCTGCACATGTAACCCTTTGTGTCAGTTTGATCCACAGGATTCACGATCAAAGTTGACGCTGTTTCTCCATGCAATTCCTTGCCATCGAACTTCCAAACATAAACTACAGTAGCAGGCAAGGGACTAGAAGCAGAACTACAAGTCAAAGTCACATTGCTGCCATCCACAGCAGAGCTTACACCAGACACAAAAGGTGTTTGAGGTTTGACTGAAATGAAACATACAGGAGTAATTCTAGATGGCCAAAGATGTATTTTATCAGGAACTAAAAATTGAGGTGTTTGACATATTACTGAACAAGCGACTTTTGCTTTTAGATCATCAAAAAATGATAGTCATCAATCTGAACTGTTAAAAAATATATACAAAGCAAACAAAGATACTTTCTTTAAATGTACAAAAGGTTCTCTCAAAAAGATAGAGAAGTGCAGCAAAACTCTTTATTCAAATTATGAACACATATTAGAAATGTAAACACTGTTACCATCAAGGTGGAGCTGATTACTTTCAGCTGAGTATGTTGTCCCATTATTTCCACTGACTGCACAGGAATAGGCAGGATTGTCATGGATGTTTGCAGTGATTGAGAAGTTACTGGTCGCCTGCGTGGTGACATCGATGAACAATCCACGGCTGGAAGTTAGTCGATACTTGGGCTGGGAGAGTGTGCTTGTGGTAGCGCAGTTCAAAAACACTGTTGCTCTGTCCTCAACAGGTTCACTGGCAGTGCTAATCATTGTCAGTGTTGGTTGTATAGGATTTACTGTAAGCAAACATTCAGTCAAATATAATCAATTACAAGGAGATTGTGGGGCATCATTGGGTCAGAGTTACTTGTTACTTACAGCATAGAGCACACATTTTCCATCTGTGTGTGGTATTGGGGTGCATTCCAACAACAGAAAGAAAAACTAGACTATATTGTCTCCACTGCCAGCAAGATCATTGACACCGACCTCCCCTCTCTGGCCTCTATGTATACCAAACGCCTGATGAGCAGAGCCAGAAAGATAGTGGATGATGCCTCCCACCCCGGATACCACCTCTTCGAGCTGCTTCCTTCTGGCAAAAGGCTCAGAACTATGAAGACCCGTACCTGCCGCTTCAAGAACAGTTTTTTTCCACAAGCAGTGACAAGCCTCAACTCCTTGTCTGGCACCCGATGATCCCGGACTATCTCAGTGACTTATGCATAAGAGAGAGAGAGAGAAGGGGGGGGGGGGAGGGAGGGGGGGAGAAGTGAGTGAAAGAAAGACAAAAAGAAAGAGAAGAAGAGAGAGACAGAGAGAGAGTGAGTAGAGGAAGTGATAGAGAGAGAATTTATAGATGTATGTAGAGTGTGTAAGATAAGAGAAGAGAATTGAGAGAGCGAGAGATAACTGAAAAGAGCGCACACGTGTGTGTGGATGTGTGTCTATTTGATTTGATCATTCTGTTTCTACTATATTCCAGTCAGTATTATTCCTAGTCTTGTATGAGTGTGTCAGCAAGTGGATGGTTGCGGGTAGGTGTGGTTGGCTTTGTTATTCTGTTTTGTATAAATATGTGTGCCAACATCATAGTGTATTCCTCGTGCTTGTCACCTGGCGAAATAAAGTTCTGTTATCTGTTATCTGTTAGAATTATATATGACTGGTACAGAAAAGGGGGTGCAGATGCACTTAAGGCGGTACATGAACGGAGTTCCTAAAGAAAATCCTAACTCACCTGCCAAGTCTCCTGCCTTATAAGAAAAATGAAAAGACTTAGAAGGGGTAAATCCTATAACTATACAAGCTTCTGGATTTAACATTATACCGCTCTTACTAACTGTGCTAGAGCCAGAATGCCACATCACCTCTAGTAAAGAAGGGCACGAATGGGAATTGCAGTGGGAAGGAAAACTATTTCACCCCCCACACGATAACCACGGCCAAGGACTCATAACTCTTACTCCCAAACACTACTTACAACGCTCGCACAGTTTATGCAAAGACAAGTGCATCATTATAATTGACATTACCACACACAACCAAGAACTTTTCCTAGCACACATATATGTTTAACAAAGAATTGTTTTAAACAAATACCTTATTCAATGGGTTGGAGAACTCACGTTTGGTAAAAACAGACTGGCTTTGATCTATTAAGAACTTTGCATGAATGTATTTTTCACACAATTTTCTTAATCCTGACTGTGCGATGTGCAATGAACATCTACTGATGCACTGTGTCCCTTTTAGCCATGCTGCTGAGTGAAATGAATTGCTTTTTAGTTGCTTAATGACAGTCAATGATCATCAGGTAAGCAATCAATGGCCACTTATGATTATCATTCTAATTTTTGATAAATAACTTACCAGAAAATTGATGAGGTGCACTCTCATTTGACATCAAACCGTTGTATGACACGCTGCACATGTAACCCTTTGTGTCAGTTTGATCCACAGGATTCACGGTCAAAGATGACGCTGTTTCTCCAGGCAATTCCTTGCCATCGAACTTCCAAACGTAAACTACAGTAGCAGGCAAGGGACTAGAAGCAGAACTACAAGTCAAAGTCACGTTGCTGCCATCCACAGCAGAGCTTACACCAGACACAAAGGGTGTTTGAGGTTTGACTGAAATGAAACATACAGGAATAATTCTAGATGGCCAAAGATGTATTTTATTATTAACTAAACATTGAGGTGTTTGATATATTACTGAACAAGCGACTGTTGCTTTGAGATCATCCAAAAATGATAGTCATCAATCTGAACTTTAAAAAAATATATACAAAGCAAACAAAGATACTTTCTTTAAATGTACAAAAGGTTGTCTCAAAAAAATAGAGAAGTGCAGCAAAACTCTTTATTCAAATTATGAACACATATTAGAAATGTAAATACTGTTACCATCAAGGTGGAGCTGATTACTTTCAGCTGAGTATGTTGACCCATTATTTCCACTGACTGCACAGGAATAGGCAGGATTGTCATGGATGTTTGCAGTGATTGAGAAGTTACTGGTCGCCTGCGTGGTGATATCGGTGAACAATCCACGGCTGGAAGTTAGTCGATACTTGGGCTGGGAGAATGTGCTTGTGGTAGCGCAGTTCAACATCACTGTGGCTCTGTCCTCAACAGGTTCATTGGCAGTGCTAATCATTGTCAGTGTTGGTTGTATAGGATTTACTGTAAGCAAACATTCAGTCAAATATAATCAATTGCAAGGAGATTGTGGGGCATCATTGGGTCAGAGTTACTTGTTACTTACAGCATAGAAGTATATATGACTGGTACAGAAAAAGGGGTGCAGATGCACTTACGGCGGTAAATGAACGGAGTTCCTAAAGAAAATCCTAACTCACCTGCCAAGTCTCCTGCCTTATAAGAAAATTGAAAAGACTTAGAAGGGGTAAATCCTATAACTATACAAGCTTCTGGATTTAACATTATACCGCTCTTACTAACTGTGCTAGAGCCAGAATGCCACATCACCTCTAGTAAAGAAGGGCACCAATGGGAATTGCACTGGGAAGGAAAACTATTTCACCCCCCACACGATAACCACGGCCAAGGACTCATAACTCTTACTCCCAAACACTACTTACATCGCTCGCTCAGTTTATGCAAAGACATGCGCGCATCATTATAATTGACATTACCACACTCAACCAAGAACTTTTCCTAGCACAAATATGTGCTTAACAAAGAATTGTTTTTTTTTTAAAGACCTTATTCAATGGGGTGGAGAACTCACTTTTGGTAAAAACAGACTGGCTTTGATCAATTAAGAACTTTGCATGAATGTATTTTTCACACAATTTTTTAAATCCTGACTGTGCGATGTGCAATGAACATCTACTGATGCACTGTGTCCCTTTTAGCCATGCTGCTGATTGAAATGAATTGCTTTTTAGTTGCTTAATGACAGTCAATGATCGTCAGGTAAGCAATCAATGGTCATTTATGATTATCATTCTAATGTTTGATAAATAACTTACCAGAAAACTGATGAGGTGCACTCTCATTTGACATCAAACCGTTGTATGACACGCTGCACATGTAACCCTTTGTGTCAGTTTGATCCACAGGATTCACGATCAAAGATGACGCTGTTTCTCCATGCAATTCCTTGCCATCGAACTTCCAAACATAAACTACAGGAGCAGGCAAGGGACTGGAAGCAGAACTGCAAGTCAAAGTCACGTTGCTGCCATCAACAGCAGAGCTTACACCAGAAACCAAGGGTGTTTGAGGTTTGACTGAAATGAAATATACTGTAATATTTATTGATGGCCAAAGATTTATTTTAGCAGTACCTGGAAATTGAGGTATTACTGAACAAAAGATTTTTACTTTAGGTCATTCAAAAATGATAGTCATCAATCTGAACTGTAAAATCCTGTGCACAGTAAATACATTTGTTCTTTTAATGTACAAAGCTTCTACTCAAAAAGATAGAGACGTGCAGGAAAACTCGTTCTTTAAATTATGAACAGATAGTGTGCTTGCCCTGTGGGTTCGGACAGTGAATAGAATAGACCCAACGTTTCCAGATGTGTCGTAAGAGGCGACTAACAGGAGTGATGTCAGCACGGCATCACTGGGCAAAAGTCTTCTGAACAAAAGATCACCGGCCAGGACAGAAGACCCTCACATTACTAGAGGTTCAACGACCACTTGCTCGGGGCCAAGGCGAACCACACTGTACTCGTTGATTGTGGCTGTGGCCAACAACCCGGAGAGGACTAGGTCCCGCCAGTTCTTTCTTGCCCAAGACACACCGTATAATGAAAAGAACCAACCATTCCATACGGGATCGGTCGTCGCGCGGGTCACCAAGGACCGCGCCTTCCGTTGGCCACCAGGATGGAGGTGATAAGTATGTTATTGATGGGCAACTTAGCAAGATCCGCTCAAATGACAACATAGTCATAGGAACCTGGAGAGTCAGGACTCTAACTGCGGAGGGAAAATTAGAAGAACTGGCCCACGAGTTGGACCACTATCGATGGAACATTTTAGGTATCAGCGAACAGTGAAAGGTCTAGGTGAAACAACGACCAATAAAGGTCACAAACTTTGTTTCAGCGGGAGAGATGACAGGCACGAACACGGCGTTGGATTCTTGGTCCACAAAGACATTCTAGACACTGTAATGGGTTGCCATCTGAGAGCAGCCCCTTTCATCATCACCGTCATCCAGGCCTATTCCCCAACATCAGACTATGACGACAGCGAAGTTGAGGATTTCTATGAACATCTACAGGCTGGCCATTCCCCAAGTGCCGAAGAAGAACACAGTCATAGTGCAAGACGACTGGAATGCCAAGGTTGGCCAAGATGCTTACAACAATTGGGGACACACATGTGGACCCCACTGCAACAACGAGACAAATGGCAGAGGTCTGAGACTCTTGGAGTTTGCCAGATACAACAATCTGATACTGGCAAACACGATTGATCTCCACAAAAAATCCAGACGATGAACCTGCCACAGTCCCAGCGGAGAACATCACAACCAGATTGACTACATCATGGTCAAGAAACGCTTCAGATCAAACGTCAACATTGGCAGGACACGCACGTTTCCAGGAGAAGACATCGGAAGTGACCACGATCTCGTGATGATGTCTTTCCGGCTCCACTTGAAGAAAGTATACACAGCAAAGTGTACCAGACTGAAGTTCGACTTGGACAAACTGCAGGATTCGGAAGTGGCAGAAATATTCCAAACCACAATTGAAAGGAAATTTGCTCCATTGCTCATTTTTGGAGCTGGTGGAGTAGATGACAACATTATGACCACCACCTTCAACTCAGCCACTGAGATCCTTGACAAGCACCGCCCAAAGAAGAAATCGTGGATCACACCTGAACTTTTGGACGTGTGTGGCAAATGAAGAGAGATGAAAAAGAAAAAGAACACCTCTCAGGGAGCTGATACCTACCGAAAAATCAACAATCACATCAGAAAAGACATGCGCACAACAAAGGGGAACTGGATAGAAGTTGTTGTATCAATTTTTATTCATCAGATTAACATAAGTTGTACATGCCAGGAAATAGAGAACAGTCTAAACAAGAACAACAGCAAGAAGGCCTACCAAACTGTGAAGCGGCTGACAAGTGTTAAACAGCCCAAGGTCTCCACGATACAAAGCAAGTTGTTGTTGTTTCAATTTTTATTCATCAGATTATTATTGATCTTCTATCCAGTTCCCCTTTGTTGTGCGCATGCCTTCTCTGATGTAATTGCTGATTTTTTGGTAGGTATCAGCTCCCTGAGAGGTGTTCTTTTTCTGTTTCATCTCTCTTCATTTGTCACACACGTCCAAAAGTTCAGGTGTGATCAGTACAACTTATGTTAATCTGATGAATAAAATCAAAGCAAGTCTGGCATATGCCTTATAGAAGAACAAGAAGTCTTGGATAAGTGGAAAGAGTACTGCTCTGACCTTTACAACCACACACCAAACGTATACCCATCAGTTCTAGCATGTTCCCAGTGCAGAGAAGAAGAAGAAATCCTCCCAGTTCTCCGAGAAGAAGCTGAGGCAGCAGTGAAATCGCTGAAGAAAGGGAAAGTCAGCGGGAGTGGACCACATACCCGCAGAATCGCTTCAAGCAGGAGGAGAAGCTATGATTGACGCCCTCACCATTATCTGTAACAAGATCTGGCAGAGTGGGGTGTGGCCTACACTATGGACCCATTCGCTTGTCATCACTCTTCCCGAAAAGGGTAACCTTCAGGAGTGTGAAAATTACCGCACTATCAGCCTCATCAGCTATCCCAGCAAGACCCTCCTGAAAATAATACTCAACAGGTTGAAACCCGAAGCTGAGCCAATCATAGCAGAAGAACAAGTAGGATTCAGGGCATGGCGAAGTATCATTGAACAGATTTTCATACCTCAGAATAATCTGTGATAAATACCTACAGCATTAACAACATTTATATCATGCGTTTGTAGACATCAAGATAGCGTTTGACAGTCTGCCATGCAGCTCTGTGGGCAACCATAAGATTGTACAACTTCAGTCCAAACGTTATTGAAGTCATCAAAAGCCTATATGACAAGGCTACCAGTGCACGTGCAGTCCTCCACAACAGCGCCATCGGGAACTGATTCAGAACAACGATCGGCGTACATCAAGGAAGCCTACTCTCTCCAACACTCTTCTACATCTTCATAGAGCGCATCACGTCAGATGCCCTTGCAGATCACGAAGGCACAGTCCGCATAGGGGATAGAGCAATCTCCAACCTCCGTTTTGCAGCTCTAGAGGAACAAGCACTTTAATGATAACCAACCACACAATAGGCATCAACACGGACATCAAAGTCCAAGGCCAATCCTTCAACACACTGCATAGTTCAAATATTTAGGAACCATTGTATCAGACAATGGGTGCAAGGAGGCAGAAGAAGATGGAGGCGAAAGAAGATGGAGACAGAAAAAGATGTGGTAGGACAACATTCGAGAATGGACTGACTTGACACTTAGCGAAGCCATGAGGGTTGCTGATGACAGAGAAAGATGGAGTACGCTGGTTAATGGATCATCTGTTGCGCCCCCAATGCCTTTCGAGTTACGAGATAGGATAGGATATAATATAAGAAATATAAAACTGTTACCGGCAAACTGGAGCTGATCACTTTCAGTTGAGTATGTCGTCCCATTATTTCCACTTACTGCACAGGAATAGGCAGGATTGTCATTGATGCTTGTAGTTATTGAGAAGTTACTGGTCGTCTGAGTGGCGACATCGGTGGACAATCCACGGCTGGAAGTTAGTCGATACTTGGGCTGGGAGAGTGTGCTTGTGGTAGCGCAGTTCAACAGCACTATGGCTCTGTCCTCAACAGGTTCACTGGCAGGGCTAATCATTGTCAGTGTTGGTTGTATTGGATTTACTGTAAGCATACATTCCGTCAAATATAAGCATTGTTTTAATCAGTGGCAATGACTTTGTGGGGCATGATTGGGTCAGTCACTTGTCACAGCATAGAATTACTGATACACGAAAGGGGGGTGCAAATATACTTACGGCGGGAGGAGAAAGGAGTTCCCAAAGACATCCCTCATTCACCTGACTTATAAGAAAAATGGCTGGACTTAGAATTGTAAAACCTAAAAGCTTCTGGATTTGACATTATACCGTTCTCACTAATTGTGCAAGAGGCAGAATGCCACATCATACCTAGTAAAGAAGTGCACAACTGGGAATCGCTGTGGAAAGTTATTCGACTCTCCACATGCTAGCCACGGTGAAGGAATTATTAACTCTTATTCCCAAACACTACATGCAACACTCGCACTGTTTATGCAACGACAAACGCATCTTTCTCATTAACATTACTACAAACAACCACGAACTTGTCGTAGCAAACATATATGCTTAACAAAACAATTGTTTTAAACAACGACCTTCTTCAAACGTATCAACGGGATTTGCAACTATTCCGTGTAGAAAAAACAGACTGGAATCGATCAAGCAAGAACTTTGCATGAATGCATTTGTAAAATCTTGACTGTGCGATACGCAGTCACATCTACCGATGCATTACGTCCATTTTAGCCATGCTGCCGAATGATATTAATTGGTTTATAGTTGCTTAATGATACACAATGCTCGTCAGAAAATCAATCAATGGCCGTTTATCATTAACCAGCATCATTTTTGGTTTTAATAAATGACTTACCAAACACCTGATGAGCTGCACTCTCGTTTGACATCACACCGTTGGTTGACACGCTGCACAAGTAGCCCTCAGTATTAGTTTGATCCACGGGATTCAGGGTCAAAGATGACGCTGTTTCTCCAGGCAATTCCTTGCCATCAAACTTCCAAACATAAACTACAGGAGCAGGCAAAGGACTAGTAGCGGAACTACAAGTCAAAGTCACGTTGCTGCCATCAACAGCAGAGCTTACACCAAATACAGAGGGTGTTTGAGGTTTGACTGAAATGAAACAGGCAGGAGTAATGTTTGATGGACAAAGATGTATTTCATCAGGACTTGAAAATTGATGTGTTTGATTTATTACTGAACAAGCGACTGTTACTTTTAGATCATCCAAAAAAATGATAGTCATTGATTGATTGATTGATTGATTGATTGTTGCTTTAGGTCCAGCGGACTCTTCCGAGCCAAATCAGGACCGGACAACCCCCGATCTGCATAAAAGATCTGCTGAAACAACCCTAGTGGGAAAACTGAACGCCCTCCACCGGCCAGTCACTTTACAATAAAGACATCCCACGCAGGGGACGGCTGTGGCTTTACCCCAACTAATCAAACCCCCGGTTACAAAAACAAAATAGAATACAAACATCATTATAAATTATCAACAAAACACATACATATAAAATGCCTATATTGCTAAATAATAACATCATAGGAAGCCCCAGTGACCACCTGGGAGAAAGCGTCCAATACTCCCAAGCTGATCCAACAGACCTCATACACAAACAGGGAGTCTTGTCCAGGAAGAGCTTTCAAGAAAAAAGGTAGGTCATTGATCTAGCGAAGAAGAAGATAGTATAGCAGAGTGATAGGACAGAGCAGGAATGGGAAAGAGCAAATGAGGAAGACAGCGACAGTGGGAATTTAAAGCACTAAATTTCCAGAAAGTGGGGATACTATTTATACTGAAACCCCCGGCACTCCACGGGGGTACTGTTGCCGCAGTGAATCGGTCATGCCTATAAAGGAAAGACAGGTTTTCAACTGGGGCTTTCACTTTTCCCTTTATAGGTTAGAACAATCTACAGTGGCAAGATTGCTCATGATCCCAAGGGGTTGATAGTCATTAATCGGAACTGTTTAAACCTATACAAAGTAACAAATATACTTTTTTAATGCACCAAAGGTTCTCCTCCAAAAAATAGAGACGTGCAGGAAAAATCTTTTTTCAAATTATGAACATGCATTAGAAATGTAAACATTGTTACCAGTAAGTTGGAGCTGATCACTTTCAGCCGAATATGTAGTCCCATTATTTCCACTGACTGCACAGGAATAGTCAGGATTGTGGTTGACGTTTGCAGTTATTGAGAAGGTACTGGTTGTCTGCGTGGCGACATCGGTGAACAATCCACGGCTGGAAGTTAGGCGATACTTGGGCTGGGAGAGTGTGCTTGTGGTAGCGCAGTTCAACACCACTGTGGCTCTGTCCTCAACAGGTTCTTTGGCAGGGCTAATCATTGTCAGTGTTGGTTGTATAGGATTTACTGTAAGCATACATTCCGTCCAATATAAGCGCTATTTTAATGAGTGGCAATGTGGTGCATGATTGGGTAAGTCATTTGTAACTGACAGCATAGAATTACTGGCACAAAAAGGGGGGTGTAGATACACTTAAGGCGGTAAGGGAACGGAGTTCTCAGAGAAAACTCTCACTCATCTGGCAATTCTCCTGCCTTATAAAAAAAAACTGATACACTTAGAGAGGGTAAAGCCTACAAGCTTCGGGATTTGACATTAATTGGTTCTCACTAACTGTGCTGGGAGCAAAATGCCACATCACCTCTATTAAAGAAGCGCGCAAATGGGAATTGCAATGGGAGGAAAACTATTCTACTCCCCACATGATAACCACAGCCAAGAACAATTCGTTTCCCTCAAACTTGCAAAACATAAACTACGAGAGTAGGCAAGGGATTGGAAGCGGAGCTACAAGTCAAAGCCAGGTTTACTGCCATCAATAGCAGAGCTTACACCAGATACAGAGGGTACTTGAGGTTGGACTAAAATAAAAAATTGAGGAGTAATTATAGATGGTAAAAGATTGTCTTTCAGCAGGACCTAGAAATTGAGGTGTTTAAGGTATCACTGAACAAAAGACAGTTACTTTTTAGATCATCCAAAAATGATAGTCATCAATCTGAACTGTAAAAACCTGTATATAGTAAACAACGATAATAGTTTTGTAAATGTACAAAATGTTCTCCTCGAAAATATAGAGACGTGCAGGAACAATCTTTATTTATATTATGGTGTATGAGGTCTGTTGGATCAGCTTGGGAATATTGGACGCTTTCTGCCACATGGTCACTAGGGTTTCCTATGATGTTATTATTTAGCAATGTAGGCATTTTATATGTATGTGTTTTGTTGATAATTATAATGATGTTTGTATTCTATTTTGTTTTTGTAAACGGGGGTTCGATAAATTAGAGTACAGCCTCAGAGTCCCCTGCGTGGGATGTCTTTATTGTAAAGTGACTGGCTGGTGGAGAGCTTTCAGTTTTACCACTAGGGTTGTTTCTGCAGATCTTTTATGCTGATCAGGGGTTGTCCGGTCCTGATTTGGCTCGGAAGAGTCCGCTGGACCTAAAGCAATAATCAAGTAATGTAATGTAATTTATATTATGAACCGATATTATAAATGTAAACACTGTTATTAGAAAAGTGGAGCTGAGCACTTTCAGCCAAGTATATCGTCCCATTATTTCGATTGACTGCACAGGAATAGTCATTCACAGTAAAGATTTTTTTTAATGTACAAAGGGTCTCCTCCAAAAGAGAATTGCAGGAAAAAAATCTGTCTTCAGATTGTGAACCGATATTGTAAATGTAAATATGGTTACCGGTAAGCTGTAGCTGGTCACTTTCAGCTGAGTATGTCGTCCCATTATTTCCACTGACTGCACAGGAATAGGCAGGATTGTCGCTCATATTTGCAGTTATTAAGAAGGTATTGGTCGTCTGAGTGGCAACGTCGGTGGTCAATCCAAGGCTGGAAGTTAGTCGATAATTGGGCTGGGAGAGTGTGCTTATTGTAGAGCAGTTCAACATCACTGTGGCTTTGTCCTCAACAGGTTCACTGGCAGGGCTAATCATTGTCAGTGTTGGTTGTATAGGATTTACTGTAAGCATACATTCAGTCAAATATAAGCAGTTTTAATCAGTGGCAAGGACAGTGTGGGACATGATTGGGTCAGAGTCACTTCTAAATAAAAGCACTGAATTACCGGTACAAAAAATGAGGTGCAGATACACTTCAGACGGGAGGAGAACGGAGTTCCCATAGAAAACCTTTAATTACCTGGCACGTTTCCGGCCTTATAAGAAAAATGGATAGACTTCGATGGGGTAAAACCTACAAGCTTCGGAATTTGGCATTATACCACTGTGGTAGAGAAAGAATGCCACATCACCTCTTGTGCTGTGGGAAGGAAAACTATTCCATTCCCCACACGTTAAACCACGGCCAAGGACTCCTAACTCTTACTCTAACATTACATGCAACAATCTCACTGTTTATGCTATGACAAACGCATCATTCTCATTGCCAATACACACAACAACACACTACACACAACCATGAACCTGTCCTCGAAAACTTATATGTTTAACAAACAATTGTTTTAAAACACGGCCTTAGAACACACCAGAATTGGGAACTGTTCCTTTGTTACAAAAAAGTGGGATGCAGGTACACTGAAGGCGGGAGGAGAACGGAGGTCCCAGAGAAAACACTCCTTCAATTGGCAAATCTCTTGCCTAAGAAAATAAGAAAAATGTATAGACTTCATCTTCATCATCAGTCCCGCAGCACGAGAGCTGCCGACGCAGAGGGTTTTTGCTACTTCGATCTGTCTGCAGCTGCGCTCAGGAGTCGTGGCATGTCCAGCGCTGTCCATGTTTTTACTTATGGATAGACTTAGACTCATTACAGACTTCAAAGAGGGTAAAACCCACACATTTCGGGATTTTACATTATGGCGCTTTTACTAACTGTACTAGAGGCTCCTTTCTATCTTAGTTTGCAGTTTTAATGGTAGGTCTATCTGTGTCGATAAGCAACATCTTATGGATAATTGTATATCCGCCATTTTTGTGGGTCACCTTGGCTCTGGCTTCACTGTATTTATTATTTACGGGATCAGTCTAGAGTTTCAGTATCTAAAGGATCTGTATAAATTTTCACGATTAGGCTACAAGCTAAGGTCGGCTATAATGGAAACTGGACGGGCAAAGCCCATAATGATTTAAATGCTTCTTAGGGGAGCTTATTCGTTATATTGTACAAGAAAACGGATGCCTACGTTGCATGAAGTTTTCCTTTAGTTATTTGTTTTCTTGTATATTTAATTTAACGTCTATTCACATTTGTGATATTAGACAACATATTGAATTGTAAACAAAATACATTAAAAAAAAGTTATTATTATTTTAAAATAATAATAATATTTTTTTTTATTTACCTCTCACACACACACACCCACACACACACACACACACACACACAACCGTGTAGAAACGCCGTTGTGATGACTTTCATGAAACTCTACATACGTTACTTTGACATTTTTACAAATTTGTCAATTTTTTTAAGCTAACCCTAACCCTAACTACCCCTAACCCAAACCCTAACCCTTAACCTAACCCTAACACAGCCCTAACCCTAACGGAACACTGTTTTGACGTCAAAATAAAGGGGAGCCGTCAAAAGAAAGTACGTAGCGGTTCAAGTGTATTGTAGAGAACGAGATTTTTCCAGTATTTTAATAAGTATATTTTTTTTAATCTATGTAATTTTCTGATTGGCCCAAATCCTTGAGCCAATGGGATAATGAATAGATTGCAGTCAGAGCGTTGGTCACTCACTCAAATTCTGTGTCATAGGCTGGTGTGCTCGTAGTAGCAGTGTCTGTGTGGTAGGCTAGGAAAAAGAAAAAAAAGATTAAAAAGAAAGAAAAGGAAAAGTGAACCAGTGTTATTGTGTATTGCCCCCATGGTTTTCTACTTATTACCTTTAAAAGATAAAAACTTTTAATTGCTTTCTGTAAGAAGTAGTTTATGTGCCTTTTCCAGTTTAATTTACGAGTTAAATAAACACCTAAAAATTTTACTTTCTTAATATAATTTAGTTCTTGTACTTCTATATAAAATTTAGGAAGCATTCTCGGATTCTGACCATTATTGAATAGTATCATGTTTGTGTCTTCAATGGAAAATTCAAGACCATTTATTGACATAAAAAGGCAAATGTTATTTAATTCTGTTTGATATATTTTTGGTATGTGTTTTATTTCGTATAAGGATGTTCTTTTTCTTAATGATACGTTAGCCCATATTGCAATATCATCTGCATATTGAACAAGAGTTATATTGTTATTAATATGTTTTGGAAGATCATGAATGAGAAGATTAACAAGAATTGGTGATAAAATTGAACCTTGTGGAATTCCCATGTTTGTGACATGTTTACGCGAATATGAATTTCCAACTTTAACAACCAAATTTTTTTTCTGAAAGGAATGATTTAATATAATTATATATTTAACCTGATAAGCCAATGTTTTTTTAATTTGTATAATAGTCTCTTATGCCACACACAATCATATGCTTTTCGAATATAAAAAAATGTAACTAACACGCCTTTCCTTTTGCAAACTGCCTTTTTATATTTGTAGTAAGTTTCACAATATGATCAACCACAGATCTACCTTTTTGAAAACCAGCTTAACAGGTATAATATTAATTTTTCCACAATAATATAATAGTCTATTCAGAAGAATCCTCTCCATTAATTTACTGACATGAGACGTTAAAGCTATGGGTCTGTAGCTAGCTATTTCTCTAGGGGATTTTCCATTCTTTAAAATCGGTATTATTATTATTGAAGTTTTCCAAACACTTGGTATATTACCAGATTCCCAACATTTTTGAATAATAGTGTGTAAATAATTTAACCATGATTCTGGAAGATGTTGAAGAAGTGTATATGAAATTCCATCGCATCCTACAGAAGATTTTTTATTACCAAAACTGTTTAATGCCTCTTTTAATTCTAATACAGAAATGTTTGCATTAATTACATTATTATGGTTAATATTATTTGCAGGATCATTATATGCATCACCTTTTAAAATATTTTCTCTAGATTTTATAACATCATCTTTTAAACTAGATGTATTACTAGCTTTTGAAAATAATTTAGCAAATTCTTCTGCTTTGTCTTTGGAAGATATGAATTCTTTATTTTCAACTTTAATTGGGTATTGTTGGATTTCGAATCCATTTTTCATTTGCGAGACTTTATTCCAAATTTTGGAAGTATTGTTCTCCGATATTTGTTCACTACAAAATGTTGTCCAATAATATTGTTTTGCTGATGCGATAATTTTATTGCAGGCTATTTTTTATCTTTTCATGCTGTAAAAAAAATTTTCTGACCTGCTTTTACACCATTTTTTATATGCTGCTTTCTTATTTTTAACTGCCGTATCACATTCTTGATTCCACCATATATTTCCTTTATGTTTATTATTGGTATGTTTCTTTAACGTAGGAATTGAAGATTTAGCAGCATATATAATTGTTTCATTAACATTCATAACAATGTTCTCCATATCGCAGTTTATAAAATCAATGTTAGAACTCGATAAAAGTGACTGAAAGTTTTCCCAGTCAGAACGATCAAATGCAAATTTCATCTTCCTCCTGTTCTACTACAGGTGTTTCATTTAAATTGATTATAATAGGAAAATTATCACTACCCAATGAGTCTTGTTCTATGTCCCAATAACACTCATCTGTCAATTCTGGTGAAATTAATGGTAAATCAATTGCATATGCATTTTGATTAAAACTGTCCGGAACTCTTGTGGGTCTTCCATCATTCAACAAAACAAAATTGGAATTCACAATATTATCTTTAAACTTTATATTGGTGTTGTGATCACAATCTCTGTCCCATCATGAAGAATGAGAGTTGAAATCTCCTGTTATAATCCAATGTTCCTTATTGTTCATATTAGCCAACCAATCACAAAAGTTTTAAAAAACGTGTACGAAATGGTTGCATTAGAACACTAAATAATGTTGACTTGAGATCATGCTGACCTTGAGAGATATTTTTAAAAATTTAATCATTTTTATATAGCGCTTTTCAAGTTTAAGAGCTGCTCAAGGCGCTAACCGATCCAGGATCTAATCCAAGCCGCCCAAGGCGCCCAATTGCAGAATGGTCGCATCGTCTGATGCCCAGACAACTGAGCACAATCCTGGATGACCAGGTATGGAGGTGGAGGGGTAGGGGAGGGATCTAGTGATTACTGGGTGTATTTGTATAGACGGCACTCATCCGTATGTATTAAATTAAATTTTTTTATTCACTTTTATATTGCGCTTTTCCAGCTCAAATGCAGCTCAAGGAGCTGGTCAATACTGGTTCTAACTCAAGCAACCCGAGGTGCCCACCTACAACCTTTGGGCGCATAGTCTGACATTCTGACGACTGAGTACAATCCTGGAGGGGCGGGGAGAATGGGCCTAGTGCGTGCTTGGGTATATTTGTGTGACCGGCACTCACCCGTATAGTACATTAGACGTCAGCATATTTAAAGTCCATGCGTGAGTGCACACACTAGACCTCGGTTTATACTGTCATCCGAAGGAGTACTATGTAAGTGGTATATCTAGAGTTTGACAGTGAAAGATTAGTGTACATGTTCAGTATCTCAGAGATCAGTATAAATTTGCAGTATCAATAGGATCTGCTTAGTTTTATTATCCGTGCCATTCAGCGCATCGGCGTAATAAGCAGCAGATTGGTTGGTTGAATAGATTAATGTCTCCAGACACCTGAGCGTGTAAGGGACGTAAATATGATGGCTAAAATGATAAGAAGTTACACGATTTAAGTTAAAACCTCTTTTCAGGACCACAATTAAAAGCCACGATGATAAGGGGGCAGGAGGTCATACATTACATTCGCACAGACCTGTCTGTGACATTCATATTGTGAGATCAATGTACTTGTGTAGTAGTATGTGTGAGATGAGGGCGGAGTCACTCTGAAGTATGTGTGCCAATATAGCTGTACCTTAGCTGTGGTAATTATGTAACAATTTTAAAGCAATTGAAACAGGCTACAAAACCCTATACCCTCACAGCAGATCTCCAACGAAGAATACAAAACATGGAGATGAGGTGCTACAGATGACTTCTGTGCATTTCCTATACCCAGCACATCACCAACGACGAAGTCCGACAGACCATCACACAAGCCATTGGACAACACGATGACCTGCTCACAGTGGTGAAAAAACGGAAACTCCGATGGTATGGCCACGTCACCAGATCATCAGGTCTTGCAAAGACCATCCTGCAAGGCACAGTGCAAGGAGGTAGAAGAAGAGGGAGACCGAAAAAGAGGTTGGAGGACAACATTCGAGAATGGACTGGTTTAACACTGAGCGAAACAATCAGGGTTGCTGAGGACAAAGAAAGATGGAGTACGCTGGTTAAACGATCATCTGTGGTGCCCCTACGACCTCCGAGTAACGGGATGACATTACATTACATTATTATTGCTTTAGGTCCAGCGGACTCTTCCGAGCCAAATCAGGACCGGACAACCCCCGATCCGCATAAAAGATCTGCTGAAACAACCCTAGTGGTAAAACCGAAAGCTCTCCACCAGCCAGGCACTTTACAATAAAGACATCCCACGCAGGGGACGGCTGAGGCTTCACCCCAACTTATCGAACCCCCGTTTACAAAAACAAAATAGAATACAAACATCATTATAAATTATCAACAAAACACATACATATAAAATTTCTACATTGCTAAATAATAACATCATAGGAAGCCCTAGTGACCACCTGGCAGAAAGCGTCCAATATTCCCAAGTTGATCCAACAGACCTCATACACGAACAAGGAGTCTTGTCCCGGAAGCCAAACTTGTTTTTTCCAACGTAGTTCCAGTCATTCGCCCAAAAAGGCGATCACCGAAGTCGAACGAAGCTCTCCGATGTGTTACGAAATGATGCTTGCATGACTACGACTAGTTGACATTAAAAATGATCGCTGTTGCTTCTAATTCTGTTCGATTTACACAGATTAGCATTTCGCAACGGTATACTTTGTTAATATGAGCATAATTATTATGGACCATATTTAATAGTTGCGTTCCTTGATTTGCATTTTGTTAGTTCTCAGCAGTAGGCTAATAACAGCAGTCCCCATTTCCTGCCTAGAACCAAGTAGACACTGTTATACAGTATACATAGGGTGAGGGCTCTTTAGCCCAATTTTATTGTCCTTAACTTTTTATAAAATATAGGACGTAAAGCCTCGTTTTTACTTGCTTGCTTCGAAGAAGCTCACTAGCTGAATATAATTATTAGACATGTATTGTTTGTTTTATACGTAAATAAATGTATAAACAATATCTATTCTAATTAATAATATTTAGGCCTATACTTTATAATAATCGAATCTTTAAATTTCCGGAGAAGGACGAGTAGGCTAAGCGAATTTTTTTTATAACTCGAGATCAGAGTTAAATTAATAGTTAGTTATTCATTGCTTACAGGGTCCAGCGGACTGCAAAGAACCGAATCAGGACCACAAAATCAAGACAACTCGAGATCAGAGTTAAATTAATATCTAATTAGTTATTCATTGCTTACAGGGTCCAGCGGACTGCAAAGAGCCGAATCAGGACCACAAAATCAAGACCACAACTTCGCTAGTAGTAGTAGTAGTAGTAGTAGTAGTAGTAGTAGTAGTAGTAGTAGTAGTAGTAGTAGTAGTAGTAGTAGTATAGTTATTTAGTTAGATCTTTAATTAATTATTTGTTTGTTTGTTATTATTATTATTATTATTATTATTATTATTATTATTATTATTATTATTATTATTATTATTATTATTATTATTATTATTATTCCTACATTTAAAAAAAAAAAAGAATAGTGTGCTTCTGTGCGTGCTCAATGGTGTAAATATGGTCAGTGACGTTTTGTTTGTTTTTGCTGAAGTTGGGCGTAACCCGAAATATTCAGATGGTGTTACTGGTTATTTTTTCTTATAGATTTACCAAAGTTTTCAGATGATTTGTGGAAATTTCCGCCTGCCACGCAACATTTTTTTTAATACGTGTTTCTCATTAAAATACATATCATTGAAATACATATAACAAATTTACTGTACCAGTTAAAAAGAATAATAATAGTTAAATAAATAATTGCTTTGGTGCTTGCAATAAAAATGTCACTGTTTTTTGAGACCATTATAAACTTGCTTTGCCTTGTTGTGCTGAAGGGACATCAACGTATCCATAGCGCTTTGAAGTTTTGTCATGGCTTTATTGTTGATATAGATGTGAAATCGTTGTATGTGTGCATTATTTGTTATGTATTACTTTTACTCTTTATTACTAATTGTGTCAGTATATTAATCATCACAAAATAATAATAATACTAACTGCTTCAAATTACGACTCTCCACTTGACTTACAGCTTGAAGCTGTGCAGATCGAAACAGAATTAGATCTAGAAGCAACAAGGGCTATTTTTTATGCACGGATGTTTCACCACAGACTCTGAAGTCTTTGCTTTTGTCTTTGTAAACTCGTGGGCCTCCTACATACGTACTTGAGGCCTACGAAAGACGAGACTTCCCAGCCTGTGGTTTCACGTAGTCCTGCCAGCATTCGTTCGTAAAACATCGGATAGCTCCGCTCGACTCGGAGAGCTTCGTTCGACTTCGGTAATTGCCTTTTTCGGCGAATGACTGGAACTAGGTTGGAAAAAACAAGTTCGCGTCCCGGAAGAGTTATCAAGAAAAAAGGTAGGAGACTGGTCTAGCGAAGAAGACGATAGTATAGCAGATTGATAGAAAAGAGCAGGAATGAGAAAGAGCAAATGAGAAAGACAGCGACAGTGGGAATTTAAAGCACTAAATTTCCAGAAAGTGGGGATACTATTTATACTGAAACCCCCGGTACCCCAACGGGGGTACGACCGTACGGGATAAGACAGAAGATAGATAGACAAAACCCAATAGCACAGTTTATTCGTCAAACTACTGAAACAACATTTTTCTTTCAAATCTCGCTTACAAAACTTCTGCAAAACCATAAACGAAATTCAATGAACAATATACATTTTCATGTCATACACTTCTTACATTCATTTGCGTATGGATAGACAAGATAAAAGAAGATAAAAGAGAAACAATGCAGCAAACTTAAAATATTTTCAATACCTTTATTTTCGTTGAATGCTTCATCGGGGATTGGTAAAGTCATACAAGGGATACACTACTGTGTTTGAGCACATTTCTTTTATTTGTCATGTTACTTCTTCATAAAATACAGAAGTCTGTTTGGTTGCACTCAATCACTGCTTTGGCACGCACACTTGCGCTTTATCTGGGGGGAAAGACGCGTCCATTGTGTGTGTCGATTTCCGTTTTCCCCTGCACGAATATGAAATTCCCTTCGTAAAATATTTATTTGCGATTTGTTGTCGGTGTTTTTTTTATCACTTTCACCTAAATAATTTTTTTACATAGAAACATATTTTCTAAATAATCATTTGTTTACAAACAATGTAAGATTTATTTAAACAATATATTTTTCTCTGTAAATAACTTATTATTTACCAAATCAATACATTGTTTCCGTAAATAAATCATGATATAAGTAAATAAGGTATTGTTGCTAAAAAAAAAGGCAGATTGTGTAAAATCAAGTATTATTTAGTCATGTTTTTAAATAATGATTTCTTTACCTATATAATGCATTATTTAGCAGAATTTGCTAAATATTATCTTATTTAGACGATGTTGCTAAACAATCCATTATTTACGTAAACAATGCATTGTTTAGGGACTGTGATTTTCATACTTTAGGGATTTCCAGGATTCGTTTAAAAACTTGGTGTATAATTTTACTGCTTTCTATAATTAAATGCAATGTCTTTGCAAAGATTTGTATCCAAAATTTTGTTAATTATTTATTTTTCAAAATAAATCTCTCCAAAAATTCGAAGATAAAACATCTGTTACGTCCCGGACACAAACTAAAGGTCATTCAGTTTTGTGCGGGAGTGTTAAGTATTTCAGTATCTTCGTCAGAAAAAAATAAAAGTATGCTTTCTTTGTGTATTTATTTACCCCACATGCAAAGGTAGGTGTAGAAGAAGTGGCAGTAGCAGGAGTATTTAATTGTTTTAATATTGCTCTTTTTTTTCACAAGTTCACCGTTAACTATATTTATTTACTCTGAATTTAGTTAGTTAGTTATTCATTGCTTACCCCTGATCCGTGTAAACAAAAATCTGCTCAAATAACGCCAGTGGTAGCACTGAAGGCACTCCACCAGCCTGTCACTGTACAATAAACGCAGGGGACACTGAGGCTATGCTCTAATCTATCGAACCCCCGTTTACAAAAACAAATAAGAATACAAACATCATTATAAAATATCAACAAAACACATACATATAAAATGCCTACATTACTAAATAATAATATCATAGGAAGCCCTAGTGACCATTTGGCAGAAAGCGTCCAATATTCCCAAGCGGATACAACATAACTCACACACAAATTAAGAGTTTGGTCCAAGATAAGTTTTCAAGAAAAAAGGTAGGTGACTGGTCTAGCGAAGAAGAAGAAAATATAGTACATTGATGGAATAGAGTAGGAATGAGCAAGAACAAATGAGAAAGACAACGACAGTGGGAATTTAAAACACCAAATTTCCAGAAAGTTAGTTAGTCAGTTATTCATTGCTTACAGGGTCCAGCGGACTTCAAAAAGCCGAATCAGGACCACAAAATCAAGACCACAACTTCGCTGAAAGAGGACTCACCCCTGATCCGCATTAAAGATCTGCAGAAACAACAACCCTAGTGGCACTTCCCCAACCGGTCACTTTACAATAAAGACATCCCACGCAGGGGACGCTGAGGCTGTACTCTAATTTATCGAACCCCCGTTTACAAAAACAAAATAGAATATAAACATCATTATAAAATATCAACAAAACACATACATATAAAATGCCTCAATTGCCAAATAATAACATCATAGGAAGCCCCAGTGACCATTTGGCAGAAAGCGTCCAATGTTCCCAAGCTGACCCAACAGACCTTACACTCAAATGAGGAGTTTTATCCCGGAAGAGTTTTCAAGAAAAAAGGTAGGTGACTGGTCTAGCAAAGAAGATTGGTAGAACAGAGTAGGAATGAGAAAGAACAAATGAGAAAGACAGCGACAGTGGGAATTTAAAGCACTAAATTTCCAGAAAGTGGGGATACTATTTATACTGAAACACCCCTCTTCCCCACATCCAGCGGTGATTCCAGAAGGTGGGGATACTATTTATACATAAACCCACAGCACCAACTCGTTGAATTTACTCTGAGGGCAATCCAAAACCAAATGCAGAAATAATTATGGATCCCTCTTTTCCGGAGCCGTTACTGTCGCAGTTTCGTATATGAATACTGCGCGAATATATAAAAATTAGAGTGAAATAAAGCCGTTGCCTCATTTCAAATAGCAAAAAAGCGTAAAATCACGATTTTCCCATTTTCTTTATCACTACACTACGAAGCAACCATCACCTTAGTCTGTGCTTTAGTCTTGTCTAGGCTAGACTAATGTAATGCCCTACTGGCTTCCTGCCCGAGTCATCTCATAGACAAACTTCAAAAAGTCCAGAATTGTGCTGCTAGGCTAGTCTTCAGGGCAAAAAAGCGCGATCACATCATTCCACTACTCCGTAAGCTTCATTGGCTACCCATAGAGGCCCGCATTAAATACAAACTGTCCGTACTGTGCCACAATTTCTTCTCTGGAACCTGCTCTTCATACCTGTCAGATCTGCTGTCTGTCTATGTCCCTTCTCGCACTCTTCGCTCTTCTTCTGACTCTCGCACACTCTGCATTCAAAAAACCAACACCAAAATGTACGGAGAACGGGCATTCACCTATTGTGCACCCAGACAATGGAACACACTTCCAGCCAACATCAGACATAAGCAGACCACACCCTCATTCAAGCAAGCTCTAAAATCTCACCTCTTCAAACTCTACTATCCTGACTAAATCCTTCATTCTATAGACCCTGGCCGCAGCTCATATTTGTTCTGCTTTTGGCTATGCTTGTAGATTTGCTGTGATTGTGATGACTTGTTTGCAGAAAGTTAACTTTATGTTGTTGTTTTTTATTGTGTGTGTGGGGTTTTATTTTTTTTCCTCATTGTATAATTTCTAATGCAATATTGTAAGTTGTTTCATGTTTGTTTCTTTATTTTCATGTAAAGCGCTATGCGCTTGTCTATAAAAAGACAAGTAATAGCGCCATATAAATGTCCATTATTATTATTATTACACACAACCTCACAGTAATACGACTTGTATCTGCGAATCTTCTAAATAATGAAAATTGCAGTCCCTAAACAAGGAATTTTTTAACGTAAATGATACATTATTTAGTAACATCTAAATAATACATTATTTACCAAATTCTGGTAAATAATGCATCATATAGGTAAACAACACATGATTTAGAAACATTTCTAATTAATACTTTATTTAACACAATCTGCTATATATTGCCTTATATAGGTAAATAATTCATTATTTAGCAACAATGCCTTATTTATTTAAATCATGATTTATTTACCTAAACAATATATTGTTAAATACTAAGTTTTTTACCGACAAAATATATTATTTAGAGAAATCTTACATTGTTTATAAATAAATTAATATTAGATAAAATGCTTCTAAAATAAGAATATTTAGCTAAAAATAAATATTTCACAAAGGGAAATCCAAAAACGAGTGGTCAACGAGGCTGCTAAAGTGCGGTCTTTTTGTTGTGTATTTCTGAATTCGGATGTGAACTCAACGTTTTAAAATGTTTATGGCATGAAATTACTCAGCAGGTCGAGGAAAGCAGGATTCAATGAGTTTCTTGTGCACGGTTCTAGCCATACTATGGATATTGCCAGTAAAACAAATAAAAGTGACAGTATGATGGATGGATGGACAATACGCTGAAAACGATATAGATTCTGGTAAAACGCCTGGAAGACCATGTACATATTAAAAACACTTACTTCTACCAGCTATGTGCAAAGGTACAAGTTAAATGACATGTAATGAAATTACAGTGACAAACTGTACAAGTAACAATGACGGAATAAACAACATGGGAAGCCATTCAAATGTATTTCCAGACACTTACATATATAGCCGATAAAGTAAGCATTTTCAAAGGTTTGATATCATTGGTGGTGTGGTGACAAAAGGAAACCATGGAGCTATAGGCCACACTGAACTGTTTGCAAGCAACACATTATTAAAATCGGGTCAGCCAGTTTTTAAAGACAGCGCAAAACATGTTTAGAAAATGGTGAAGCACAATGGCCTTTAAGAAAGTACAAAATTAATACGAATGATACATGTTTGTTTGTTTATTTGTTAAGTAGATTTGTGTCCCCGGACACCAGGGCGTATAGGGGACGTGAATAAGAAAATCAATGTTTATAATGTTTATAAATCTGGTGAGCTATATGCTCTCAAGTAAACAAAAAGCGCCGACAAAGCAGCTGTAAATGAAGATAAGGTGAAGTTAAGGTAGAGGTGTGTAGAAGCGGGGCGCTCTAGGCAACATCAGATTAAAACAAGTCCGGGTGTGTGACGAGGAAAAAGGTGTAGTCAGTCAAGGCGGAGGGCGACAGAACCCGTGAGGCAGGAGGCTACTCAGTGAGGAGCATCACAGCGAGGAAGACACCAGTAAAATTCCGAGATGTAAGGGTTATTTAAGTATAGGCAAAAGCCTGGGTAAACGGAGAGGGTAGGCAAAAATTGCCGCCAAAACAGTCACCAGACCAGGTCTGGCGAAAAGAACCATGGGAAAACCAGCGCAGCGCCGGAAAAGTTAAAATGTAAATGACGTGTGAGCCGCAGACGAGGGACCCCAAAAACAAAATACGAATACAAAAGAAAAAGGCCCCAGGGGCCAAACATGTTAAATATAAAACCAAGACCGATCAAGGACCGGTATCCGAAAAAAAGTTAAAAGTAAGATAAAAAACGCCAAACGAGGGCGATGGCAACAAGTACCAATAAATAAAAACCAGGCGTACTAACGTCTGGAGGACTGTTTCTTAGAGGGCTTCTGCCCCCGGACACTCGTGTCTTTCACCCGATGCTCGGGGAAAGTATCGGCCTCGACTAACTCCATCCGATCAGCTACAAGCAAAATGGCCTGACTGAACTTATCAACCTCCTGCTGCGGCAACAAGTTGCGCAGAGGAGGTACATATGCAGATAACTGACGGAGAAACGCGGCACCATCCGGACTAATGGGGCAGTCCACAGGGGAACAGGGATCGACCGGCAAGAGCTGGGAAAGCCGGTCTACTGATCCGGAGCGTCCGCTCTCCGCCAGGGCGGCGACCGGACAGTCCGTACCAACAGAACAGGTCTCGACCGGACAATCAGTACCAACGGAACGAGTCTCGGGGGGGGGGGGGGGGGAGACGGGGGGGCGACACCGCACCGGGTCCAGGCCTTCGGCAGCAGCACCCTCCCGCATGAGGGGAGGCGGGTTGCCAACGGACAACCCGCGCACCACCTCAACCAGGTCCGAAACAGACCGGGTCAGGTCAGCGACCAAGCTCTCTAGCTTCTCAATAGCCTTCCACTGGTCACGAACGGGGACCGCGGGATCTTTTGCTATAAGAGCTGACTGCCCGGAACCAACCATGGCAGGTCGGCCGGGTCAGCCGAAAGAGACGCACTAGGGGCCCCACCCGACGCCAGGCGGCGGGAAGGGAGGCCCACACCCGAGTGAACCTGAGCAGGGGCCGCAGGGGAAACGGCAGCAGCGCCAACCGCAGAGTTAACCACCCTACTCAAAACAGGGACCGACTGCTTTTTTGCCAGGCATAAGGCCTGTGCTCTAGGCATATGGTTAGCCGCTCTAATCTGGTTCGCCAGAAGGTGCTCCTGATAGGCGGGACAGTTTAGGTTAGCGGCCGAATGGTTGCCCAGGCAATTTGGGCAGCGGCGCAGAATGGCCACGCACTGAGCCCCAGTGTGGCCAACAGAGCCACACGAGGGGCACACCCGTTTGGACCGACACTGTTTTCTAATGTGTCCAAACATCTGACACTGATGGCAGCGTACAACGGCCGCGACAAAAGGAGCGAGGGCGAACTCGCGACGGTTTAATAACAGGCGTGTGGTAGTGTCACGGCCTCGATCGTGACACGCACAGAAATGGACAGCTGTCCGTCAGAAAGGGGTAGCCAGCGAAAACAACGGACGACACATGGACAAACCGAGCCATCAACGTTGACGGCGCCCTCAAACTTAGCGCGAATGTCCCCCTCCGAAACGGTGGTGGGGATACCAACGACAACACCCTCCACGGTCGGGATGGGAACCGAACACGCGACCGGCAGCTGTTCTAATTGGGTGACCAAGATCAATTTACGCTACTGAGCAAGGGAGGCACAGGCAATGAGGAAACCCTCCCCAAGAGCTTTCATTCGATCGACTGGACCCACGGAGGCTCTCAATACGTCGGCCAATTTCCAGTGTAGAGACTGCAGGGACAAGAAAGTTATGTCCCCGGTTTGTTTAATCACAACTGGAAATTGAAACGAGGCCTGGGAGGAAACAACGGGCGGTCTAGGCGGCCCTTTAAACCTATTCTTGCCCCTACCAGCAACCGTGGTCGAACCAAGCAGGGCCACGGTCAACAGCAGGGGCCGCAGGAACTACTGGCTCAGGAGCCCCGGTCAAAACGGAAGAGGACCCCTCCAAGTCAACGGCATTAGAGCCATGGGCCGGCGAGGAGACCTCCGCCTCGGTCATTACCTCATCCTCAACCTCGGAGTTGGATGAGGACGAATCGGAGAGGGTCCCGAAGGCCCTCTTACGTCCACCAAGGGATTGCTCGGGCAAGACGCCAGCAGCCAGGCCACCAGACGCCTGCGGAGCATCACCGCAACTCTCAGAGTCCTCACCACTACCGAGTCAATTTTGGCCTTGACCACCGGAGAATCCCTACGCCCCCCGCCAACCAAACGATGGCGCTTAGGAGACGAGCATGAGTTAGTGGCCGAAACGGCCCTGCCGTCCACGAGGACTCGAGGAGGCAGCTAGACACCAGAAACAAGTCCTAGCGACACTAAAAATGAACACAAAGAAAAATAAAAAGGGGACACCCGTCAACGGGACACACGTCAAGCGGATCTAAAAATCCGATTCAGGACCTAAAACCATCAAAGGTAAAAGCTATGATAAAATGAATTTAAAACATGTCACACCAGCAAGCCGGAGAGAATATAAAAAGCAGTCTCGACAGCCGGGCGACATGGCGGTCAACAGGGTGAAGACAACGGAGCCACTCGAAGTGCCCCAAGGCAGTCAAACGTAGCCTCCACACAGTCAAAAGCCAGCGCAGCCGCAGACAGCACAGCCGGGCGCAGGAGATGATCCAAGACGCGAGCGAAGCCCAGCGTCCTCATGGAACGCAGACCCAAGAACAAGAGAATCCTGACCCTTTACGGCGAATGATACAAAAATGCTTAGCAGTATTTAAAGCAAGCACACAGTAAAAATTATGAATTTCGGTTACGTTATTCTTGAGGTATGGCAAAAAGTGTGTTTTGAACCCAAAAGAAGTTAAATTTGGAGCGACGGACCAACCGACTGACAGACAGTCGGATTATTACTGACATTTGGCCCATGATTTGAAGTACCCACTAAAACATTTGTTCAAATGTAACATAACATGTACAAATGGAGAATAAGGCACAAACATTCTCAACTGTTCACAAATAGCTTACATTCATTTTACAAATTAAATGTTCAATCGACACGAATCCCAAATGTTGAAATCGCCGACATCTTGAATTAAGAAGTTTTGTCTCCTGTTACAACGACCACAACCATTTATCAAAAGGTGTTGACGAGTAGACTAAGTCACAGAAAATGAGCGGAAGAGGGGTGAATGAATTAATGAAAATTGACTTAAAATTTATGAAGCGCATAAACAGCTTCACACAAAAAGCAGGATCACAACGCTTGGGGAAACAATTACAGGCAAACATGAAAGTGGTAATGACTCCTAATCCGCTAGTCACTCAAATCAAGTCAAGTCACCAAATCTGTATTACCTTATTGGAGAATTAATACAGCACATTGCGGCACTGTATAAACTTAAAACATAATCACACAAAAACAACAAATATGAGCAAAATAACACACACACACACACACACACACACACACACACACACACACACCCACACACACACACACAAAAACACGTCTTACAGATTAAAATAACGTTATCATCCTAAGATATATATAAGAAATATAAGATATATTAGAAATAAATAGGTATTAGAATTGTACAACATATAATAATTAATAAAAATAAGGGGTTGAGTTAAAAAAACAGAAAGAAAGACAAAAAAGGACGGGAACAGTGTAGTTGTGTTGGTTGAGATTATTTTTGTTTTGTTTTTTTCACAGTGGACGTTAGCAGAGAACAATTTTAACATGTATCACATTATTATTTTTTGGGCGCAGCATAAAACATCACAATCTTCAAAAATGTCGTATCACAGATTTTTTTTTCCCAATTCATTGGACGCGATTACAGACAGGGGAGACAATTATTCAAATTCAAGATTTTTTAAAATAGGAACAACTTCAATCAATTCTGATTGCACTTGCATAAAAATGTATCAGATACGCACAACAGATTAAAACTTAACAGTCCAGGAAAACCCAGCTGGAATAAAACAAAGAGTAGGTCAACAACTTGAAAGTTGACTTATATTTACAATTAGCATAATACAATATACTAATGGAAGTAATTTATAAAATAATAAATTAAACTAATAATAATAATAATAATAATAATAATAATAATAATAATAATAATAATAATAATAATAATAATAATATCGCTAAACACAATAATAATAATAACAGTAATAATAAGAACATAATAATAACGCTAATCATCATTATTATCATCATCACCACCACTAGAAGCAAGAGGAAGGCAAAGAAAGAAATGGACCATGAGGGAGACACCTTTATCAACATCATTAGAGTCATTGCATGACGGACGATGGGATAGGGAGAAAGGGGGATACCGAGATGTTTTGATTGGAAAAACAAAATTCAACCGAAAAGTGTTCTCATTATAGAATTTGCATGCACGCAAAATTTCAAACAGTTTGTGGTTGTGTTTCGTTATCTAAGCCAACAGTCCGCTTTGCACTTTCTTCATTTCGCCCACTTCGGCGTGCATCAGTTCCATAGTGACCAGCCCACGGTGCTCCTGCTGCAATCAAGACTAGGAAAGTACTTTTGTACCGATCGCTTGCACAATCCCTGCAATAGAGGGAACATAATAAGTAAGTCAGACAGAAAATTAGAGGCAACAACGCTGCATTATATAATTATTTGTTACAGGAAATATACTTTTATATACGGTATTCTTAAGGTTTCATACGCAAACAGGGTGGCAGCCAATTAGAATTTAGTACATTTGATAAACTCCTAAAATTCCTTGTGGACAGCAATCCAAATTGATAGCCATGTTCTTTGAACTTTTTAACACCATTATAACAATGTATAGTTATTTCTAGTTAGAAGGGCTCAGCCAATATGACTCACTATTATGGAATTTGCAATATTCTACATAAAAATGAATGCCCAGGAAAACTGAAACGAAACAGCGATATTAACATGTAAAGACGTAATATTGACTTTGATCATGCGACGATCTTAAAATTGACCGCCGGCTTCAAATGGACACTCGGGTATAATCAAATAGACTATACAGCAAACGTTGTATTAGGCCAAAACACAGTGACCCTTGAATGACCTTGGACATCGATCACATTAATCTTGAATGACCTTGACTTTTACCTGATCTCTGATCCTCATGTGCGATCAAATAACTTATCGTTGATGTTATACTATGAGTCAAATATGAAGGCATTCTACTCTACGATGACAAATTTCTCATGACGCCTAAAATTACCTTTGACCTTGACGCCACATATATAAAAGATCAGTCTATCATCTGTAAATACAACAAGTTTTGACTTTTATTTCTCCTTGTTTAGGGTCAAGGTAATTTCAAAGTACCCATATGAACCGACTTTGGATAGCACCAGTGACTTTGACCTTGGAGCGAGTTTGCATGGTATGTGTGTCTCTTGCTTCAAAGAATAATAAGTTCAATATCAATAACTAACGGCGGAGAGGAGGAAGGAAGATGAAGGCGTATGGGGGGCAAGTGAAATTTTATGAACATTTTTCTTTGCTTTTTAATACTAACATTTGTTGACTATGTGACCTTGAACGTGAAGTTAAATAAGCTTAAATCATTTTCTGATCATTTTTGAGGTTTCATGCATATACACAAATCCTACCTGGATAAAATAGGTTCCAAGAAAATCAGACACTTGCATGTTTTGCACAGACAAACGGACGGCGGACGGACAACAGAAAATTAATATAGTTTTTGGACTATTTAGGGCTCATCTCGCACAGAGAGATTTGCACACATCTAGAGATAAATTTGTTAGGGGGGGGGGGGGGGGGTAGCGTGGAAGGGGAATTGAGTACACAGACTTACACTGCTGCACGCATGTGAGTCAAAAATCGCTGCTCTCACACCTCAGTCTATATTCCAAAAATATCTTCCCACATTTCTTTTTTTTTTCTCATGTTAAAATGTTGCCAGAACTCTGGTTTCCACAGTTGTATTCCGCAGCTCGAAGCTGTCAAAGCTCTAAATGTTTCCACAGCCCTGATTTCTCCGCATGTGTGTACTCAATAAATTGACTTATCTACGTTACTGATGCACGTTTAGTACTAGTAATTTGACACAATCATTCGATTCTGTTTCATTCAGTCAAACTTACATAAAACACAAAAGAGTTGAATGCTGGATGAAAGCACGGAGCCTGCAAAATAATCAATCAGTCAACTGAGTAATGGTGCAAATAGTTAATAAAATGTTGAACATTTTAGACTCGCAGTTTTAATTATTAAAATAATACTAATTAATGTTGTATTCAGATACTCTAGAACATTACATTTAAGAGAGAGAGAGTGTGTGTGTGTGTGTGTGTGCGTGTGTGTGTGTGAGTGTGTGCGTCATTCATTACAATGAAAGCAGTTGAATTCTGATATTATTGAACACATTGCATGCCAGAGAACTGTCCGAGAGAGCATCAACACTATGAAAATGTCACACTAATGTAAATTATTTTGCAAGTTATTAAAATTAGCGACTGTTAATATTTTATAAAGGAGAGGTTATACTTACATTCATTGCAGGGTGACGTCAAAGCCGGACCTCCAGCACCTAAACACAAACAAAAGTAATGATACCGGTGATTCTCCACAGCCGGGAGACTGTTATGTGTGACTACATCTCACATCACAATCATTTTACTGATTCATCAAGCGCAGAGCGGCCTTTACACTGCTATTTAAAGTCACCGTGCGACAAAGGTAATTACATGTCCCTCCATCTGCACCCAAACCGGTGCGCCTACATCGTAATTTGTAAATGTTCGGAGTTATAATATCCTATAATATCCCGTACCTCGAAGATCGTAGGGGCACCACAGATGATCGTTTAATCAGCGTACTCCATCTTTCTCTGTCCTCAGTAACCATCATGGCTTCGCTCAGTGTCAAGCCAGTCCATTCTCGAATTTTTGTCCTCCCACCTCTTTTTCTATGTCCATCTCATTCTGCCTCCTTGCACTGTGCCTTACAGGATGGGTTTTGCAAGGCCTGCTGCTCTGGTGACGTGGCCATACCATCGGAGTTTCAGTTTCTTCACAACTATGAGCATGTTGTCGTGTTGTCCAATGGCTTGTGTGATGGTCTGTCGGACTTCATCGTTGGTGTTGTGCTGGGTATTGGAAATGCTCAGAAGTCTTCTGTAGCATCTCATCTCCATGCTTTGTATTCTTCGTTGTAGATCCGCTGTGAGGGTCCATGTTTCGCAAGCGTATAGGAAGATGAAGATAACAAGGGAGAGACGCAACCTTACCTTGGAATGTAGACTGTTGGTCCGGTTGGTCTTTCCAAAAGGGCTTCAACCTTGTTAGGGCAGCAGTTGTTTGTGAGATCCTGGAGAGGACTTCCTGTCGGGACCCATTGTCTGATACAATGGCTCCTAAATATTTGAAGCTATGCACTGTGACATTTATGGATTGGCTGGAGAGGAACAAGAGCTTGAACAGCTTGTACAGAGGCTTGACACCAACTCCAGAGCCTTTGGAATGGAAATAAGTGCAGAGAAGACCAAAATGATGACCAACAACACCAATGGCCTTAACATGGATATCAAAGTCCAAGGCCAATCCCTCAACACAGTGCATAGCTTCAAATATTTAGGAGCCATTATATCAGACAATCGGTCCCGACAGGAAGTCCTATCCAGGATCGCACAAACAACTGCTACCCTGGCAAGGTTGAAGCCCATTTGGAAATACAGGATCATCAGTCTACATTCCAAGTTAAAGCTGCTGCGCCCCCTTGTCATCTCCGTCTCCCTATACGTTTGCAAAACATGGAACCTCACAGCAGATTTACAACGAAGAATACAAAGCATGAAGATGAGGTGTTTTAGAAGATTTCTGGACATTTCCTATACCCAGCACATCACCAACGATGAAGTCCGACAGACTATCACACGAGCCATTGAGCAACATGATGACATGCTCACAATGGTGAAGAAACGGAAACTCCGATGGTATGGCCACGTCACCAGAGCAGCAGACCTTGCAAAACCCATTCTGCAAGGCACGGTGCAAGGAGACAGAAGAAGAGGCAGACAGAAAAAGTGTGGGGGGCCATTTGAGAATGGACTGGTTTGACACTGAACGAAGCCATGAGGGTTGCTGAGAACAGAGAAAGGTGGTGTAAGCTGCCTAAATGATCTTCTTTGGTGCCCCAACAACCTTTGAGTTACGTTATATGATAGGATAGGACGTTTCTCCGAATATGATTTACTTTCGACTCGGACAACTCGGGTTTTCTCAGGGTACTTCAGTTTGCTCTCCCAGCAAAATTTCAAAAACCACAACTAATATTAGATAGGTTGGGTTTGTGTGCGCCACAGGCTCCAACTATGCCTTCACCAGGGGAGGCGGCCCAGAATTTCCCGATAAAAAGGGACAATAAAATGTTTCAAAAGTCATTATGATTCACCTGCCCCTTTGGAATCTTACTCCCAATATTCTACATTAAAATGAGTGCCCAATATAGATTACGTACTTCAAAACTGAAACGAAACATTACATTACATAATTATTGATTTAGGTCCAGCGGACTCTTCCGAGCCAAATCAGGACCGGACAACCCCCAACCCGCATAAAGATCTGCTGAAACAACCCTAGTGGTAAAACTGAAAGCTCTCCACCAGCCATTCACTTTACAATAAAGACATCCCACGCAGGGGACGCTGAGGCTGTACTCTAATTTATCGAACCCCCGTTTACAAAAACAAAATAGAATACAAACATCATTATAAAATATCAACAAAACACATACATATAAAATGCCTACATTGCTAAATAATAACATCATAGGAAGCCATAGTGACCACCTAGCAGAAAGCGTCCAATATTCCCAAGCTGATCCAACAGACCTCATATACAAATAAGGAATCTTGTCCCGGAAGAGTTTTCAAGAAAGAAGGTAGGTGACTGGTCTAGCGAAGAAGAAGATAGTATAGCAGATTGATAGAACAGAGCAGGAATGAGAAAGAACAAATGAGAAAGACAGCGACAGTGGGAATTTAAAGCACTAAATTTCCAGAAAGTGGGGATACTATTTATACTGAAACCCCCGGCACCCCAACAGGGGTTACTGAAACGAAACGGTTGCATTATAACACAAAGTAATACTGGCTTTGATCTCCAGATGACCTTGACTTCCGGTTCCACATGAATATTGATGTGTGATCAAATAAGCTACACCTGAAGTTCTATTAAGTCAAAAACAACAGTGGCCTTGGAATGACCTTGACTTTGGGTTGATCTTGACCTTTATAATACCCCTGAGGCTCATGTATGATAAAATGAACCG
Source organism: Oncomelania hupensis (assembly GCA_036898135.1). Classification (NCBI taxonomy): domain Eukaryota; kingdom Metazoa; phylum Mollusca; class Gastropoda; order Littorinimorpha; family Pomatiopsidae; genus Oncomelania; species Oncomelania hupensis. Next base: position 81,344,265 of record CM072512.1, on the reverse strand, counting down.
ATGTTGATGCTCAATGTGGATCAAATATAGACCCAATTCACTCTACGATGACACATGTTTGACGTTCTTCGCAATGCCTAAAATGCCCTTGATCTTCAAGATCAAAGCAAAAACGGAAATCATATAATAGATCAATCTCTGATCTTTACATTAAAAAACAAGTTTGGACTTTGTATCTCACATAGCTGATGGTTAACGTTACTTCAAAGTACCATCTAAACCAATTTTGGATTGCTCCAGTGACCTCGACATGCATTTGCCATCTTATTTGCGTTTCTAATATTTGCGAAAATGGAATATAAATCGTGTTGAAAGAGTCGAAAGATCGCCTTGCCTCAGGCACTTAGCCACTTACCTCACTTAGAAAAAATACAAATATACTGGCGATGGAAACCTGGAATTAGATGTGCGTGACTCCACGCAATTACACTATCAGGGGCTGGGCTGTGGCTGTTTCTGATCGACTTTGTTTCCTGCCTCTTCGTATCTTTTGACGCATAGTAGAAAACTCGCATGGTGACGTTATAAACAGGCGGAATGATTTTAAGCTGGGTACACGATTATTAGAGAGCATGCGATCTTATACGCTCTACTGTGATCAAAAAAGTTTGAAAACATTACCACAAACTTACTGTCACTTTGATAATTCTTCTTCTTTTAAATTTTATTTTAGTAATAGTTTATTGGTTTTGTTTATTTCAGTAGTTTTTATTTTTTATTTCGCAGTTATGCGCGATCAGAAAATAAGGCGTCTGGTGTTTGTCTGGGTGTGTGCCTCACCTTGAGTACACGAATACTGGTAGTAAGTTGACCCACTTTTGCTCATTGTGGTAGGGACACTGGTGTACAATGTGCACGTGGAACCACTATAGACAGCAGCCTGGCAGGAAGCCGCGACACAAAAGTCTTTGCACGAGCCTGCCGTGGCTGTCCATGATTGAGAACTGGCTGACGCTCCCTTTGTGTTTGACTGTGTGGCTTCCAAACAACATTCAGACCCACCTGTTGGAAGAAAAAAGACGAATCTCTTGAGTACAAAAACGTAACTTTGTGTGAAGGACAACTAAAACTGGTACCTTAAAAAGCTTGTGACGTGGTAAAACGGGTTGATGAAAGGAGATAAAAACTAAACTTATTTAAAACTGTTTACTCAGTGATGTATGTATGACAATGCCAGTTACATAAACACACTCAGTATGTACAGCATCGTATGTACTGAACATTCCACGAATTTGATTTCCACTATAGCCCGGAAGTTTTGGTTTCCATTATGGCGCAGAGGCAGACATCTCAACATATACATATATATCTATAAATATATAATCATAATAGGTAAGGACCAAACCATTGCGCTACCTGAGACCGAGATTGATACTCTTAATTATCTATAATACATCTTTATCTAGAAATGTGCCTTTCGACTGCAGAAGCATTTAATAAGTGTAAAAATATGTTTATTGGAATGTGGCAAACAAATACAAACAAACAAAACATGAGCCACATTAATATAATAAAACCACTGACATCCACCGGCACGCCAACCCCTCCCCCTCCCCCTCACCCCCTCACCCCTTATATATATATATATATACATTTTAAGTTATACAATTCCGCAAGTACCCCCACACACCACCAGACCCAAGCCATCATCAGGGGACACCGAATCACCATCAAATCATGTAATCTACCATCGCATGGACTTTAAAGATCCTGATGGACGTGTCCTAGAGGGATGAATGCCAGTTAAATAAACACATCCATCAAGCACTAAGATCCATTCCTCCCAGTCTTCCAAGATTGCTGAGTTGTTCGGGGCGTTAGACGATGAGCATAAAGTAACAAATAAGCGCCTTGGGTGGTTTGAATTTGATACCTATACTATCCTAAACCGCACTCGAAGGTCAGATGATTGTATAAACAGCGCACTCCATCTTTCTCTGTTCTCAGCAACCCTCATGGCTTCGCTCAGTGTCAAACCAGTCCATTCTAGAATGTTGTCCTTCCAACTCTTTTTATGTCTTCCTCTTCTTCTGCCTCCTGGCACCGTACCTTGCAGGATGCTCTTTGCAAGGCCTGATGCTTTGGTGAAGTGGCCATACCATCGGAGTCTCTGTTTCTTCACCACTAGGAACATTCATCGTGTTGTTCAATGGCTTGTGTGATGGTCTCTCGGACTTCGTCGTTGGAGATGTGCTGGGTATTAGAAATGCCCAGAAGTCTTCTGTAGCAGCTCATCTCCATGCTTTGTATTCATCGTTGTAGGTCAGCTGTTAGAGTCCATGTCAGCGTATAGGGAGATGGAGATGACAAGAAGCGCAGCAGCCTTACCTTGGAGTGTAGACTGATTGTCCTGTCTTTCTCAATCGGCTTCAAACTTCTCAGGACAGTAGTTGTTTGTGCAATCCTGGAGAGGATTTCCTGTTGGGACGCATTGTCTGATACAATGGCTCCTAAATATTTGAAGCTATGCACTGTGTTGAGGGATTGGCCTTAGACTTTGATGTTCGTGTTGATGCCATTGCTGGTGTTGGTCATCATGTTGGTCTTCTCTGCACTTATTTCCATTCCAAAGGCTCTGGAAGTGGCGTCAAGCATCTGTACAAGCTGTTCAAGCTCTTGTTCCTCTCCAGCCAATCCATCAATGTCATCTGCAAAACGGAGGTTGGAGATTGCTCTACCCCCTATGCTGACAGTGCCTTCGTGATCTGCAAGGGCATCTGATATGATGCTCTCCAGGAAGATGTTGAAGAGTGTTGGAGAGTAGGCATCCTTGATGCACGCCGATTGCTATTCTGAACCAATTCCCGATGGCGTTGTTGCGGATGACTGCACTGGTAGCTTAGTCATATAGGCTTTTGATGACTTCAATAATGTTAGGGCTCACGTTATACACTCTCGTTGCCCACATGGCAGCATGCCGTGGGGGTACAGGGTTTTTCTTTTTAATAAATAATATCCCCACTTTGTGGAAATTTAGTGCTTTAAATTCCCACTGTCGCTGTCTCTTTCATGTGTTCTTTCTCAGTTCTACCATACTATACTATAGTAGTACTATTACATCTTCTTCCTCCATAGACCAGTCACCAACCTTTTTTGTTGAAAACTCTTCCAAAATTCATAATTTGTGTTTTGGGTCTGTTGGATCAGCTTGGGAATATTGGACGCTTTTCGCCAAATGGTCACTGGGGCTTCCTATGATATTATTATTTAGCAATATAGGCATTTTATATATGTGTTTTGTTGATATTTTATCATGATGTTTAAATTCTATTTTGTTTTTGTAAACGGGGGGTTGGTAAATTATAGTATAGACTCGGCGTCCCTTGAGTGAAATGCCTTTATTGTAAAGTGATCGGCTGGTGGAGTGGCTTTAGTGTTACCACTAGGATGGTTTCTGCCGATCTTTTAAACGGATCAGGGGTGTCCTCCTTCAACCAAATTGCGGTCCTGATTTTGTGGTCCTGATTCGGCTCTTTGCAGTCCGCTGGACTCTGTAAGCAATGAATAACTAACTAACTAGCACGCCAGACACGGTCAAACGCTTTATTGAAGTCTATAAACACGTGATATAGATGTTGATGCTGTGGGTATTTTTCGCAGAATATTCTGAGGTTGAAAATCTGCTCAGTGGTACTTCGTCCTGCCCTGAATCCTGCTTATTCTTCAGCTATGATTTGTTCATGTTGGGGTTTCAACCTGTTGAGGTTTATTTTCAGGAGGACTTTGCTGGGGTGGCTGATTAAGATGGCTGATGGGTAATTTTCACGCTCCTGAAGGTTACCTTTTTTGGGAAAAGTGATGATAATCGACCGGGTCAATGATGTAGGCTACTCCCCACTCTGCCGTGTTACAGATAATGGTGAGGGCGTCAATCACCGCTACTCCTTCTGCTTGAAGCAATTCTGCGGGCATGTTGTCCACTCCCACTGACTTTCCCTTCTTCAGCGATTGCGATGCTGCCTCAACATCTTCTCGAAAAAGTGGGAGGATTTCTTCTTCTTCTCTATTCTCGGGACATGCTAGAACTGATGGGTCTCCGTTTGGTGTCAAAGCAGTACACTGTCCATCTATCCAATACTTTTTATTCATCTGTAAAGCATATGCCAGACATGCCTTGGATCGTGGAGACCTTGGGCTTTTTAACACTTATCAGCCGCGTCAGTCTGGTAGGCTTTCTTGCTGTTGTTCTTCTATCAAGTTCTCATTTGCTGTGCGCATGCCTTTTCGGATGTCATTGTTGATTTTCCGGTAGGCATTAGCTCCAAATGAGGTGTTCGTTTTCTTTTTCATCTCTCTTCGTTTGTCACACAGGTCCAAGTTCAGGTGTGATCCACGGTTTCTTCTTTGTGCGGTTCTTGCCAAGGACCTCAGTGCGGCATCTGTCACATCTGAGTTGAAGGTGGTGGTAATGGTGTTGACATCTACTTCACCAGCTCCCAAAATGAGCAGTGGTGCAAATTTCCCTCCAGTTGTAGCTTGGAATATTTCTGCCACCTCGGGATCTTGCAATTTATCCACGTCGAACTTCAGTCTAGTGCACTTTGCTGTGTTTACTCTCTTCAAGTGGAGCCAGAAAGACATCATCACGAAATCCTGGTTACTTCCGACGTCTGCCCTGGAAATGTGCGTGTCCCGCCGATGTTGACGCTTGATCTGAAGCGTTTATTGATCATGATGTAGTCAATCTAGTTGTGATCTCCCCGCTGGGACTGTGCCAGGTCCATCGTGTGGATTTTTTGTGAAGTGCGTGTTTGCCACAGCCAGTATCAGATTGTTGTATCTGGCAAACTCCAGGAGTATCAGACCTCTGTCATTTGTCTCGTTGTTGCAGTAGGGTCCACATTTGTCTCCCCAGTTATGGTACGCATCTTGGCCAACCTTGATATTGAGAAGTTTGAGCAAGTCTGGAGTTTCTAAAACGCTATATAAGAACAATTATACTACAGTATGTGCCCATTTAGTACTAATATACTACTGAAACAATAAGTAAAATACGTGCACATTCCATGAATTCTACAGCTGTTATTGTTAAAAATCAAACGGACACAGAGAACATGGATGAACTCTAACCACACACACAAAAAACGATTTTTTTCTAGATGCACAATAGGTTTGCTCTGTATTTGTGTCCTCTTGTTGTTGTTGTTCGTTCTTCTTCTGCTTCCTCTTCCTCTTTTTCTTCCTCCTCCTCCTCAAGATCTTACTACCAATAATTACATTTGCAGAGTAACCTTTCATGTCTTGACCCACTTTCCACGCTCAAAGGATTATATGTAAATTTACATGAAAACCGTGCTACAAACATTGTCACTTCAAACAAAATCATAGGTACATGTAGCCATACGCTTTGCCAGTTCTTGAATAAAACGTACTTGAACACTTGGCGACGTGACTGAAGCCTGCCTGTGTGGCTGTGCTGGTGACAGGGCTGGTGTGTATTATGCACGTGCTGCTGTCGTAGGAGAAAGCCGTGCACTGCGACACTGCCTGACACAGCGTCTTGCAGTTGCCGTTTATGTTGGACAGGTCCACACTCAGCTTGCCTGCCTGATCACTGCCCGTGCTGACTGTTTCCGTCATACTGCATGTGTCTGGCAAAAATTATGTGTAACCCGTAAACGTATAAAGTACTAGAGAGACTTTCGTGGAGACAAGTCATTCGCTGATTGACCGATTTATTGAATTTTCGCTTACTAAAATGGCAGCATTAGTCAAAACCAATGTAGGCTAACAACAGCAGCAACAACGTAATGCAACAAATATTAATTAGCTTTGATTAAATAAACATTAATTTAAACGCACGCAGAAGTACACTCACACACATATAAAAAGAGCCCAGGCAGAAAGAAAAAGAGACTGAACGTGTAGCCCGTGAGGTTTTAAGCATCACAGCACTCCAGAAATGAGGTTGCCATAATTTAAAAATCACACGTGGTTATTACAGCATGGTTTGGTTAAAATATTAGAGTGGAGATGGGGGCAAGAGAGTAGAAACAAATAGAATATTATATATCTTATATTATTTCTAGCTGTTTTTGTAATGTCAGACATGACGCTGTGGCTAATGTTTTCAATTCTGCATTACTATAGAGAACTGGCTGTTCCAGCTTGTGTGAGTTTGATTCCAATTTTGGACATGAACAACCATGAATAGAATTAATTAAAAATGTGTAATTAAAACCTAAACAAATAGAATTAAAATTAACATTACAACATAGTATATAATTAGGTGTGTTTCAAAAAAAAAGTATGAAAATTCATGGCAAAAACATTTTTAATGAATCTGATTTAAAACCTTTGTGGACATTATCATGCTGCTGCATAAAAATTCCAGTATGACTTTATACATGTAGCTGAGTTTATCAGATGAGATCAGAATTGACAGAAAATAAAAGATTATTGGTGTCAAAATATTAGTCAAGTTACCAGTGTGCGTAATTTTATCAATAATGATAAACAAATGGATAAAGAAATTAAGTGAATGCTAATGTAGACAAAAACAAACAATGTGTTTTTTATGCTTGACTCTTCTTCATGCAGACATGCACAGCACAGAACAAATACAAAATACCACTTCCCAATATATTACAACTCCAGAAATGAAAATTTTCATTATACAAATAATTTATGTGTAATCTTTATTTTGGAAAACGATATAGAATAAAAATTAAATTTGTTACATTGTCACATTTCCTGTAGGTTTTGAAAACTATATTTGGGTAAAGATGTGTGATTTACAGCCTCGTTTCTACTCTAATTTATGCTAAACAGCGAATTATGTGTCACATTTGATTGTTGCAAATGCAATAGTATGCTTCCTGCATCATTTTGGTACCCCAAAAAATACATATACTAAAACGTATGGCTTAACATTACTTTGTAATTTTCATCTTTACTTTCCTGAAAATCGGATTTTAACATGCGTAACAAGTAGAATCTGATAAAGAATGATATCCAATTTTTATGTCTTTTGCATGTTAATCGCCACCTTCTCTATTTTCAGAAATATTCCACTAAGTTATGTTTGCTAAAATGTCCAGTAGAACGGAAAATTGCGTGCACTGACATATATATTAGCATTTTTATCTTTAGACTATCCATTTTATGCCTATATTATTCTTTGTATTCTATTCGCATTGAAAATGAATTGATTTTATACATAACTGGTGATGCCATAACTCACAATCAATCGTATTCTGGTATTTTCATAAGGATATTTGGCAAAATTGTTATTAAAAAAAGAGAAGAACAAATGTGCAATGCAAACTACGTACTAGCGTGAAATAAATAGAAGAAAAAATTGCAAAATTTTATTCGCATATTTCTTGTACAGTTTGCAATTGCGGAGAAATGCTGGCATACTAGTCATTTCATTACTGATCGTAACATATGCAAAAAAATGTCAATGTAAAAGGTTAAATAAAATAAATGGAAAAATTTGTACTTTTTTAATGAGACAGTAAACTTTAAAATACATAATATAATGGGAAAATACATACCTCCGTCAGCAGGCTCCAGAGAAAACAATCTCCCGAAAAAGCAAAGCGAAAACCCGAAAACAAATGTAGAATATAAAAAACACACACAGGGCTGAAAAGTCAGATTAGTAGAAAAAGACAATCAAAGGAAACTGACAACCACATAGGTGTAAATTGTAACTGAACGCAACACAGCATGTCTGTAACAACCGAAGTTGCAACATCTAAAGATGCCATACGGTATGACTAACAGAACTTCCATAGCTATGACCATCAAAGTTGCTATATGTGGTCCTCTAACGTTGCCTATTTATGACCACCAAATTTGCTATACTGCTAAAGTTGCCACATTTAGTCTACAAAAGTCGCCACATCTACGACAAAATATAACTACAAAAGTGTATCTATGATTGCGAAAGTGAGCATATCTAGTCTGCAACTAAATGTTACTACAACAGCTGTTTTTATAAATGACTGCTAAAGTTGCCATATGTAGTCTACTAATACCGCCGTATAACTAGAAATGAATACCAAAGCTGCCGTCTATAAACTGATTGCTAAAGTTGCCATATTTATGATTGCTAAAGTTGCCATATCTATGTGTACCAAATGCAATGTTACAATTTTTATAACTACCAAGTTTCCACAAAGATCTACAATCAACAGATTTAAATGTTGGGGTGCAAACGAAGCACCAGATAACATTTTACGGTAGAAAGCAAAAAAAAATTAGTGTGGAACTAAAATTTAGACTATAACATTAAACAATAATATAAATTAGTATTTAGATCTAGCATCTCTCTGAACTTTGAGAATAAACTAAAAAATAAACCACAAAAAATTTGTTCCAATAAAAGTCATGGAACATTCTGCCAACCGGTGACAAGCGCTATTATGCTTTCCTCATCTGGATGGCTTGCAATCTATCCTCTAGACAATAACTAGGAAATGTAATTCTTGTCACACTACTCACAAGACAGTAGATGAGCTGCACTCTCGCTGGACATCACGCTTCTGAAGGACACGCTGCATGTGTAACTGCCGGCCTGAGCAGCGTTCAATGTCGACGTTGTTTCTCCAAGAATTTCGTTACTGTCTTTCTTCCAAACATATGTTGAAGTGTCTGACGCTAAATTAGAAGCAGAACTACAGGTAAAGGTCACTTGGGCACCATCAGGAGCAGACGTTGCGCCAGACACTGTGGGAGTCTTCGGTTTCACTAAAACGACACACACAAATTTCACAGTTTTGTATGTCATAGTTCAAAGAACTCAACCTTCAAAAGCCTCGCTGACCAATTCTCATTTTCATGGTCATTTACGCCGATGTGACCAGAATGAGATTATTATTGTAGTGGACCTGTCGGGCGACAGCCCAAAGCTGACTTCTTGCATTTGCAAGGCCAACATCATTTTACTGATTGCTCTAAAGAATGGCACTTTGGTTCTAATACTTAGTATTAGTATATAGAGAAATATTCCAATTCATTTAACTGCCCTTATTCCTATGATGCTCGTTGTGCCATATTTCACTTACTACAGTTTAAATGCTAAGACTTTAAACCCAAATTCTAATATTGCAATTATATTTTCGCAGACCTCTTTAGAGATGCAGACGCTTTCACCATCAAAAAGTCATCGGCATGAAAGATAAGTGGCACTTTCCTGACATTTAATATTTCGCCACGGAAATTCCGAAATATGCGCAAAAATTAGCCAATCTGGGAAGACCTTCTATGTCATTTTCAATCAACTCAATTTTTAATTCAACTAATTTATTTAAAAAAAATTTCAATGTAGTGACATTAGACTTTTTTTTATGAAAGAAAGGACGAAAATAAAAAATAAGCAAATAAATATTGCAATACTAGTAAGCTTACCCAATGGCTTTTTTTACTACTACTACTATATTTTTTTTAACAAATATACCTATCTGTGGGTTAAATCACTTCGCTTGATATGGGAATATTTAAGAGAGAGAGAGAGAGAGAGAGAGAGAGAGAGAGAGAGAGAGAGAGAGAGAGAGAGTTTTTAAAAATATAACTAAATAAATAAATATGGAATATTTAAAAGAGAGAGAAAGAGAGAAAGAATTAAAAAAATATATCTAAATAAATAAATATCGTTGCAGTGCTAGTAACCAACAGCTTTGTACTACTAATAGCTATTAATGGTATACCTACCTTTGGGTGAAACCGTTTCACTTGACGTGGAATAGGTCGTTCCACCGTCATCTGATACTTTACAACTATAACTAAGGGTTTCAATGATGTCAGCAGTCAGTGTGAAAGTGCCGGTGGTTTCCGTGGCAACAACGGCGTCCGATGCGGCGCCGTGAGCTGTCAGCTGGTACTTTGGATTGGTCAGGCTGCTCGTGGTGCTGCACGTCATTACTATGCTGGCTTGGTCTTCCACAACTCCGCCTACAGGACTGGTGATTGACAGAGTAGGTTTTTCTGCAAAGCACATAGTACGGTCAGACACCTTGAGCTATTTTGAAGATAGGCTAATCATGAATTGCAAAGATAATAACTTGGTCTTTTCATATCATATAATATCATATCATATAATATGATATCACATCATATCATATCATATATCATCATATCATACATTATCTTATCTCTCCTATCTTATTTCCAGACTTATTTGGAAATACCTTGAAACAGTCGGGAATTAGAACGAGCCAAATGTCGGTCGGTCGGTCGTTCGATCGCTCAGTAGGTCCGTTGGAATCCTATCCTATCCTGTCCCGTAACCCGAAGGTCGTAGGGGCACCACAGATGATCGTTTAACCAGCATACTCCATCTTTCTCTGTCCTCAGCAGCCCTGATGGCTTCGCTCAGTGTCAAACCAGTCCATTCTCGAATGTTGTCCTCCCACCTCTTTTTCGGTCTCCCTTTTCTGGTCCGTTGGAAGCTATATTTCAAAACCGCTGAACGGATTTTTACTACATTTCATAAAAACATTACCTAGTTTAGTGGCCTACCTCGCGTTCCATCATATTTGTTCTAATGCAGAAGTAGTCCGGTTGTGGGACAGTCGGTTCGTCCGTTGCTCCGAATGTCACTTTTGGCATTATTTTAGGAATAACTGAACCGAAATTCATCATTTGTGCATACTTGAACTACTGCTAAGCTTGTTGGATTATTCGTATTATGTACGTTCTAAAAGGTCAAGGTTATCGTGCTTCACTGGTTTCTAAAAAGTGTTTTGCGCTGTATCTAAATATTGATTGATACGATTTTGATAATTGTTTGCTTGCACATCGTTCAAATCGTAACCTATCGGTAAAAAAACAGAAAAGGTAAATGTGGTCCCATAGCCTTGTGGCCGTAGGGGAGTGGGATGTTGGAGATCACACGTATCTTGGGCCAGCGTAATGAGGGTGATGCCCATCTCTCTCCCTCGCTGCTTTACCTTCCCCACCCTTAAGAGAGTAGGTACTCAGTCACAGTTGAGTCAACTGGGGGCGTTGTTAGTTGTCGCTTCACGTTTTGCGGTCACCCATCCAAGTGCTAACCGCACTGGACGGTGCTTAACTTGCGACTCAGTAGCGAGTGCTCCAACCACTGCGCTATCCGACCTATCATTCCATGTTTTCCTTGTTTGGGATAAAACCGAGTCACAACACAGCCAAACAAATTAAGCCTTTTAAAAATGCTTATTTTATCGGCGATGTTTGTGAGTGTCTGGAAATATATTTGAATGGCTTGCTATCTTGGTTTAATATCTTTTCATTTGCGCAGAGAGAGTGAGAGAGAGAGAGAGAGAGAGAGAGAGAGAGAGAGAGAGAGAGAGAGAGAGAGAGAGAGAGATGACAGAGACAGACACACAGTCAGAGAGAGAGAGAAAGAGAGAGAGAAACATGGACTTGGGAAGCTGGAATTTTATTCCAGTGAAGGCCAAGGCCTCAAGGCGTACATGAATGCATGACGGTGTGATAACCATATACATCTTTTTTTTCTTTTAAACACAAATTACATCTTTAGAACGCAATATTAATCAGTACATTTAAGTTATGATTAACTATTATACATAAACTTGTCAACGTAGTGTAGACTATTGCCCAAAAACAATGGTAGGTCATAAAAAGATCATAAACAAGTGTAAAAAAAGTAAGCACTACGTATGTTTTTTACATCTTGTACTTTGGGCTTGTAATTATAACAATTAGTATAACAAAATAACTTCATAACAAAAAAACATTATAATGTAACGCTACTATCAAGACAGGTGTACACACAAACACGCTCACGTACACAAATGCATGCATGCACGCACACGCAAGCATTAACGCACACATACACAAACTTATTTAAAACATTGAATGTTATTAATGTAGAACTCTAAGTAGTTAATGAAGTATTTTTAATGTGTTGTAAAAGATGTGTTTTAAAGGATGAGTATTTAGGACTATGGAGAACTTCTGGAAAGTTATTCCACAAAGAGGAACTCGAATATGATAGACTGGTTTTAAACAGACAAATTCTTGAAAATTCAAATGGGATATTAGGTTTGGTTGAAAATCTGGCCGTTTTTTTTTCTATAAAAAAAGAAAAAAGATATGGGGGTGCATTACCTGAAAGGCATGAAAATTCCTATATTAAATTTTAATCTGTTAGCAAGAGGTAGTATGTTGATGTGGTCGTAATCATTCGGAGATGTTTTGTTTTTAAGAATAACCATTTTAATTGCTCGTGCATGAATCCTGATTAAAGGTTTCATTGCATTGTTACTAGCGTATCCCAAATAGTTCACAAATTATGGATGGCTGAATGTGACCCGAATAGAATAGTTTACGAGAATGCATATTTTTAAAAAAAATGTGTAACCCTTCTTAATTTAAATTATTATCTAATGTAAGGCCAAGAATTTTATGAAATTGAACTTCTTCAACTATTTTGTTGCGAAGATTTAAGGGAAGGAGTTTAATAGATGAACTTTGCCTTTTTTGTCTTGTTGTAATTAGCATATATTTTGTTTTGTCGGGATTAAGTGTCATGAGATTTAATTCAGTCCACTCCTGTAGTTCATTTGCCGTTTTTTGCAAAGAGGAGGCTAAATTATGCAGTTCTGTATTCTTGGAGTATAATGTAGTGTCAATGCAAAGAGTTCACACAAACCATAAATATTAAGGGGGGTATCTTTTATATAGACAGAAAATAATAAAGGCCCAAAAATTGAATTCTTGAGATAATACAGCAGTAACATCCTGAAACTGATTTTTGGTTATGTTTAAAAACGCACTGCTCGCTGTCTGAGAGGAACGATTTTAGAAGATCAAGGGATTTAAAGCTAATTCCATATAATTGTAATTTACGTAAAAGAAGGTCAGTCAAAGTAAATTACATCAAAATCTTTTGTAAAATGAACAAATGATGCTCCAGAAAATGTGTGCTCATTAATATTATTAAGCCAAAGTTCTATTAGAGATGTAAGAGCTGTATGACAAGAATGCTTAGCTCTAAAGCCAGATTGATTTTCATGTAACAGTTTGTGTGTGTATGTGTGTGAAATGATCTAGAATATGGTTGTTAGTGTTTTTTCAGCAGTAGATAACAGAAAGGAATCGAAATTGGTCTATAATTTGATGGGTCAAAACCATCATCGGACTTAAAAAGCGGAATAACTTTAGCTTGTTTAACATGACAGGAAAAAACATGATTTGTCAAGGCATAAATTATATATATAAGTTAAAGTTTACGTAATTAGCGGAGCAGATAGTTTTAATATTTTACCATCTAGTTCATCAAGTCCTCTTGAATTTGTTTGTTTAAAGTTACATAATTTTTATGAACAAATTATCTTGACAAAAAGGGAATATATGTGTTATTTTTATGTTTTTAGACTGACGAAATTCTGTAAATTATTTTCTCCTGATTTGTAAACAATTATAATTCTATCAGACGTTTTGACAAAATGCAAATTCAGTGTATCAAAAAAAATATTTTTTTATTACTGCGGACGTGGGTGATTTGTTTGTTAAATGATTAATTGCTTTCCAAATCGTTTTAGAACTGTTTTTCGATAATATTAAAGTTTTATTATATGTTTTCATTTTCTGTCTTTTGAGTACAGTGACTGCATTTCTATGTTTTTTTATATTCTCTTTCATTACCATGTTTCCTTAAATAGTCTCTGAGATTAATGGCTTTTGTAATACACTGTCTACCCATTTTGATTTAGAATAGTATTTAACTCGTTTTGTAGAAATAGGAGCATGTTTCTTATACATATTTATAAATATGTTATAACAGTATTATAACGCATTATTGGGTTAGTGAAATTATAGACATTTGAGAGATTGCTATTATGAAGGTCTAATAGAAAATCATCTTCATTAAATTTAGGAAATGATCCATATGTTAATATTTTATGCCCTGGTTTATGTAATTTGCTCCCTTCTTTTTCCATGTTAGGCATACTGGATAATGGTCACTGCAACCATATATTGGTACACACACTTCTATAACATGAGCTTTGTTACTTGTGCATATATGATCTATGAGTGTACTAGAATCTGAGGTTACTCTTCTTGATATTGTTACTAATTGTTCAATATTATAAAGTTTAATAATATTTTACCAGTGTTTGATTTAAATATATCGATGTTAAAATCACCCAATACAAAACTTCTTTGGATTCTAATAACATGTCCTATCCTGTCCTATTCTATCCCTTAACTCGAAAGTCGTTGGGGCACCACAGATGATCGTTTTACCAACGCACTCCATCTTTCTCTGTCCTCAGCAACCCTCATAGCGTCGCTCAGTGTCAAGCCAGTCCATTCTCGAATGTTGTCCTCCCACCTCTTTTTTTTGTCTCCCTCTTCTTCTGCCTCGTTGCACCGTGCCTTGCGCCCCCCGTGGGGGTTCCGAGGGTTTCTGTGTAAATAGTATCCCCACTTTCTGGAAATTTAGTGCTTTATATTCCCACTGTCGCTGTCTTTCTCCTTTGTTCTTTCTCATTTCTACTCTGTTCTATCAATCTACTAAACGATCTTCTTCTTCTTCGCTAGACCAGTCACATACCGTTTTTCTTGAAAACACTTCCAAAACTCCTCATTTGTATATGAGGTCTGTTGGGTCAGCTTGGGAACATTGGGCGCTTTCTGCCAAATGGTCACTAAGGCTACTGAATCTAGTATTTGTTGCTAATTTTAATTGCTGATGCCAATTCCCTTATAATTTAATATATACTTACATTGTAACTGTTCTGGTTCTTCCGCACCCATCCATCCCTCATGTCTCATAACTACTGTCATCTTTTAAATTTAATTTTTCTGCCAAACCTCCTCCCCAATCCCTGCCCACCTTCCTCCATCGTGTTACCTCCCTATATAAGAAATGTCACTTACAACATGGCCTGTGGGGCCGGGTAGCTCAGTTGGTAGAGCGGCTTACTAGTAACCGAAAGGTACCTGGTTCGAATCCCGGATTGGCCAATGTGTGACCATAGTATTTTCCCCTTACCATCAACTGGTTCGCTGGTGTCAAAATAATGTGACCAGTAGTCGCCTATACGCTTCGGTGTCGTGTGACTATAATCTACAATTACCCTTTTTAACATGGCCTTCCGAGGATGGTTTTTGAATTGGCCATCTTAATATATGTCATGCTCTCAACAAAATACATGAAAAAGCATACCTTTTAAACAACCAATACACCATTCCATATATTTGGCTTTTCTGAATCCTGGTTATGCACTAAGACTGTTGATTCTGTGTTATACGGTTGTTACTTTTATCAATTGTTGAATCAGCCCCGATGCTTGATCTTGATAAGTGTAACTCAGCAGGGCCGGACCTGCCCTAGAGGCCCGAGGAGCCCGGGCCCCTACCCTTTCTTGAAAAAAAATGAAAAAAAAGAAAAAAGAAAGAAAAAAAATGTGGGGGAAAAATATTTTTAAAAAAAGAAAAGAAAAGAAAACCACACACACACACGCACACACATAAATAAAAACAAGTGATACAGAAACGAGAGTTGCAATTTACATGCTCAGATTGCACCAGATTGCACCATTTATTTTCTCCCTTTTCAAAAAATTTTCCGGGGGAGCATGTCCCGGGACCCCCCTAGCAAACTAGGCGCATCGCGCCGTCGGCTCGGCGCTTCGCGCCTTCACTACTACCCTAAAATAAATTTGGGCCCCTACCCCTGAAAAACTTAGGTCCGGCCCTGCTCAGATTCGTTTATCCACGCAACCTGTTCACTCAGCAACAAGGCAGGAGTCGTCGTATGAAGTTTTCCAACTTTATTCAGCATACATCAGCAACTGCATACAAGATCTCTCACCTTTTCATTCCCTAAGCAGGCAAATTGCACTCCTTATATAGTCTCTCTATAATCTAAAGAACGTTCCAACATTCCAGCATGACGCAATAACAACCAATCTATATATATAAATTGATTAGCCGGAAGTCCTTCTTCACCTCTACTGTAAAGTTTGTCCGGTATGGACGCTGATCTGGGCAGGTGCTGGGCCCTGCGGATCGGCCTGCTGTGCGCTCAAAACCCGCGAAATCGTTATAGCCGACATTTCCTTTCCGAACGTTTAACCGTTTCTGAGATAAATAAATAAACAAAATGTCCACAAACTGCAATAGCCTCATTCCGTGCCGTTCCGTAATACCTCAAATTTTGTTTTATTTCCATTCAAAACACTTTTGCACTCATGTCACCAATCTTTCAAAATTTTGTGTTTAACTAATTAAATTTGATTAATTACAAATCGAATCGAGGTTTCAGCATGTTTTCCCATATAGACCAAAAAATTGAAGTTCTTTATATGAAGCCTTGGTAGCTTACTTAGTAAGACATTCGCCTACCGTGCAGGCAACCCAAGTTCAAATCTCCCGCGGGCCAATTTTTTTTATGTTATTTTTTTTACGCTACAATATATAATAATTATAAAATCTTATATCAAATTTTATTTTCAAACCTTGGTGTTTTTTATGATTTCTATTTGTATTATTCTATATTCAATATTATTATTATTATTATTATTATTATTATTATTATTATTATTATTATTATTATTATTATTATTATTATTATTATTACCAAGGATCGGGAGTGGGTGGTACGTGTAGGTAAAAGGGTGCTACGGGTAGGTTTAAAGGGGCATGGGTAGGCATAACGGGTATACGGGTATATAATTAAGGTGATGGTCGATTCCTTTCATCCATACTTGCGAAACGATCAACGGGGAAGTATCAAGGAGGGTACAGGTAGGTTACAAGTGGGGTACGGAAGGTATCAAGGGGGTATGGGTAGGTATCAAGTGGGTTCGGGGAGGTATCAAGGGGGTATGGTGAGGCATCATGGGGAGGGGGACGGGGAGATATCAGGGGGGGGGTATGGTGAGGTATCAAGGGGGATATGGGGAGATATCATCGTCCAAATGAAACTCGCAGACAACAGTTGTCTCTCTGTCTACATTTTAAACAGCAACCTGTGTACCTTGGCTTGCCAGGGTACAAAAACACTAGTCAATTAATAAAACTCGTCAATGCACTGTCTTACTCTTACGTCATATAACTTTGTTTAGGTTAGAAGAATCTCTTAGCTGCCACTAGATTTATCTACATGCTTCGATCGATAGTAAACAAGTAATTCTAGAAAATTCTCCAATAATATCGACCAACGAAAATTATCAACATTATACAAAGCTTTTTCTAACAACAAAGCAAAATCAAATCAAGGTAAATACACTCTGTTACCAAAGAGCTTACTGATAGAAAGAGGGGGAACTTGGTACAGAACCGCGAGACGAAAGGTACGAGTTATGCTCCCTTGTCGACATGCTGAAAATGGCTCGTGGCAGAAAGTCAAAAGGCGACCGAGTGAAACAGGGTAGTGACTTTTGCACAGCCATCAATTGCCATAATGAAAAGTTGTGTTGTGTTTTTCAAATTTCCAAGAGACAAAGAAAGGTAAATTGCAATTGAAAAACTTCATTTTTTGTTTATGTAGGCCTAAACTAAGACTGCTGCAGTGCTGTTAGTGTTAAAACAATCGGAGAGTGGCTTGAATGATTCCTGTTATACCTATGTGCTAAATCCAAAACAGTTTGCTTGCTGACAGTTTACGTTCAACAGGTCGCTCACTGTTTACGTTATTGCTAGGTTGTTTGACTATATTTGTGCTTATATTTCAAAAGTAGATGCCAGATTGGCAGTTTGGCTTCGTCAAACTGCTTATGTTAACAAGTTAAATTAGACTAAGTCTGTTTTCTCCTCGTGATCAAATACTGTGCAAGATAACCCCTTACCTAGGCACACAAATGGTCCTTGATCTGTTGTAATCCCTTTTCGTTTGAGTGTAAACGGGAAAAAAATGTAATTTAGAAACTCAGTCCTTGTTCTGATCTGTGAATTTCTGCGCATTAGATCTATATTGCGTGGAATGTTGTAGTCTAGGTTCTGATTGTTCTGTCTGATTAATTAATTATTTTCCATGAAGTGACTGATGTTATTAAGCCAATGATGTGGGAGGTGAGAGGGTTGGGGGGTAGGGAGACACCTGATATAAATTAAATTCACACTATTAGTGAAACATTTTGTTATTGTGCTTTATTGTGATTAAATTAATTGATTGAATGACAGAGCTCTCTCTTCCCCCAACCCTCTCTCTCTCTCTCTCTCTCACACACACACACGATTACGGATTTACACAGTTTCGGATAAATGAAACAGTCTGTCATGCATATTTTAATTTTAAAATATCTGTCGTTGATTAAAAAATAATAAATTTCAGGGCAAAAAACTAACCTGTGACATACACACATAAGCAGCATAAAAGCACCTAATAAATGTCAATAAGTAAACATAAAAAGACAGCAGTAGCGGAATGTTAATAATAATGATGGTTAAAAGTTTGGTTTTTGCAAACGTTGCCATAAAAATGTTCTTTTGCAATGGCATAGGCTCAATAAGTTACCACGCACAGATCATTCATATAGCAGAGCCAGAGCAAAGGGAAATAATCCGTGAGAGCGTCTGGCATTTTTGTATATGACATAATGGAAGTTCCCCCTCTTTCCGTAATAAGCTCTTTGCCTTTACTGCATGCTTTGCAAAACAAAACGATCGGATCTATCGTGCGCCTCTCAAACGTAACAATACCCACTACACAAGAAGAAATTTACTTAATTTCTTTCAACAACGTTGAAACGCAATGTACAAAGTCCAGAATGAAAACTTATTTCAGTCTGTCTGGATACTGTCAATGTTATTTTATCCGCACGGCATCGACTTCCTCGTCCGTTAGGGTTGTCGTCGGCCCAGGGTCAAAGACAGTGATCTCGTAGACTTTCCTGGAGTCAGTGCATCCTCTACTTCTGCCTTCTTTTATCGGACGTCCGAGGAAGTCAACGTTGTCAGTTCCCCGAATGCACTTGCCGGGTCTCACGATCAAATTAGCATCTGTGAGATGGTGAAACAGCTCCCTCAAGGTCTGCAGATGTTCCATCCATATCTGGGTGTGGACTAGCAAGTCGTTCCAGTAACACACGACGTTGTCCATACCTTTAAGCATCTTCCTCATTCCTCTCTTCAGGGTAGCACCGCTGTTGACCATGCCAAAGGTCATCCTTAGGCACTCGTACGTCCCATCAGGAATTATAAAAGCAGCCTGTATGTCCTGTTGACGCACGGGGACTTGCCAATAACCCTTGCTGAGGTTACTCTTTGAGAAGATTTTACTCCTCGATAATTGGCAGAAGAGGTCTGCTGCAATAGGCATAGGCTCAGGTTCGAAGATGGTGATCGTGTTAACCTTCCTGTAGTCGATGCATACTCTGTTGCTCCCGTCCTTCTTCTTCACGACCACGACAGGGGGACGCGTAGGGTGAACTGGACTCCCTGATGATGCCCATCTTCAGCATCTCACCGATGTCTTTCTTCAAGGATTCGCGGGCCTTAAAAGGGATCGAGGTATGGTCGAGGTATGGTCTTCTGGCAATGTCACATGATCGGCAGAAACGGCTGACGTCCGCATGAAGTCCTGGCCTGTAGAACACCGCCTGGATTCTGTTCAACGTCTTCTTGATGCCCAGGTTACCTAACATGATGGAGTAGTGAGCTACTTCTATCACTTGGCGCCTTAGGGTTAACGTTACCAAGACTTGACGTGGTGGTTTCTCTCCGTTGACCCTCGGGTGCTGGAATATTCTGTACAGGATCTTGTTCTTCTCCTCGAAATAGACCGTGCCACTGCCTTTGGTCACGTGGTCTTGGCGATTCTTTTACTTGTTTAAAGTACTATCAGCTTCCTGGAACTGGATCAGGTTATCTCTGTCCAAGATGGCGGCTTTGGAGCTGTCGGCGGCCTTCAGTGGCGTAGACATCTTGTCTCTCTTGGCCTGGGCCCTGGTAGTAACAGCACCGACGATCTCTGATTGGTAGGACTCAGCCGGAGTAGCCACATTATCCCGTAGCAGCTCTGTAAGGTCTCCATCGGGAAATGGCAATAAATCCTCCTCCGCAACCTCGAGGCAGGACTCCACTCTGGGTCGGAGTCGTCGGGTCGTCTTGTCCCGTCGATATTCCCGATCATCAAATCGTACAGCGGCTTCTTCAGGCAAACCGCTTCTACTTTGCCAATGTAGAAAGGGGTGCTGACTTGAATCTTCGCCACTGGCGCTTTCACACATTTGCTGTCGGCCATGAGTGTCCATTTTGAATGGCTAGTGAACTGTTCTTTAGCGATTAGATCTTCTCTGACGATGACCCCTCTGCAGCCTGAGTCTCTTAGGACCGTTACTTCGTGATCTCCGACGCGTCTTGGAAACAGGCATGTTCTAGATAGTCACAGCTGCGCTGGCGACGACGGGGATGGATTTCCCGTTGGTAAGGAGAAGCTGCACTCTTGCACGTCAGCAGGAGTAGCTGTGCGCTCGGTCTCACTCGGAAGAACGACGCTATCGCCGCACACTTGATGGTCAGAGCTACTAGTTTGCCGTCGATTGAAGAAACGCCTCTGTCGGTGGCCCGCCACTGCATTGTCCGTATTGCTCCGCTGTCTGCTATTTTTGTTTTGAGGACAGTTAGCAGCTCTTTGGTCTGTGGCGTTGCAGATAAAACAGCCTCCCGAATGCCCTTCCCTGAAAGGTGGCGTAGAGTCCGTCTGTCTCTGGCTCGTCTGACTTCCCTGGATCTGGTTCCCATGGTTTCCAGTCTTCTGAAAATGTTTCGTCGCCTTGGGTGGCCCCAATGTCTTCCCGTGATCGATGAGATATCTTTCAGCAGCCTCAATCACATCTTAAAGCGTCTGCAGCTTTTGTAATTCTAAGTGGGTCGCCAGGTCCTTGTGACAGGCATTGAGGAATTGCTCTTTCACGATCAGGTCATGGAGACTGTCGTAAGACTTCCCTTCACCTGATAATTTCACCCTTAATATGAAAAAAAAAGTTTTTGCTGGTAATAAATATTATAATTATAATTATAATATTCTAATAATTAGTAATATAATTAACTTTTTAAAATAAAAATGTCGGTTTTGCAAAAACATACCACCCCAGTGTCCAATAAACTACTCAAAACACATCAAAATTTGATGTTATTGTTTACTACACATCACAACTAACATGTGGATCTAAAATATATGCCAGAAAATACTTTTCTGTGTAGCAATCTTTGCATCGTTAAGGGCATCTGTAGCTCGGTTTTAGCGGACTGTATTTTGCTTAACCTAGAACATGAAACAAATCAAGAGGATCAACGAATTTTAATGGTCAAAGGGAAGCAACCATAACATGACTAATATGCCTGATAGCTTGTCTAGATACTTCTCTTTAATCACAGTGCCATTTAGTGTTTGGACAAAAGTACGTATACCCATAGTCTGTGGAATACTGTACGTATCTGGGCCTTTGGGAGCACTTTTAAAGGTCCTATCCTATCCCGTAACTCGAAAGTAGTTGGGGCACCACAGATGATCGTTTTTCCAGTGTAGTCCATCTTTCTCTGTCCTCAGCAACCCTCATGGCTTCGCTCAATGTCAAGCCAGTCCGTTCTCGAATGTTGTCCTCCCACTTCATTTTCTGTCTTCATCTTCTTCTGTCTCCTTGTACCGTACCTTTCAGGATGGTCTTTGCAAGGCCTGATGCTCTAGTGGCGTGGCCATATTACCGCTTACCGTGTCTTCACTACTGTGAGGATGTCATCGTGTTGTCCAATCGCTCGTGTGATGGTCTGACGGACTTTACAGGTATGTGCAAAATGGCAGAATTCAGTCACCGAAAACAATTTTAAAATAAATTTAACTATCTATTCGTTAATTAATGCATTAATTAATTCATTCTTTCTATTATTAAACTGGAATAAAACGACCTCATGTTGGGAAGTACTGTTTTGGTGTCTTTTGTGTTTTGTCCGCCTGAAGAAGATCTTAGATCCAACATTTGCATTGTGTCGATTTTATTTTGGTTTTTTTTGGTGTGTGTGTGTGTGAGCGTGTGTGGTTTTTTTGGTCCAAATTAACATTCATTTGGCTTATGTACAAATATGTATATCATTATTACAATTAATAAATTGAATACGTCTACATTAAATTGAATAATACATAATTAATGAAAATTACCAGGCGACAGTTCATTGCACTAGAGAACCTATCCTATCCTATCCTGTCCCGTAACTCGAAGGTCGTAGGGGCACCGTTTAACCTGCGTACTCCATCTTTCTCAACCCTCGTGGCCTCGCTCAGTGTCACGCCAACCCATTCTCGAATGTTGTCCTCCCACCTCTTTTTCTGTCTCCCTCTTCTTCTGCCTCCTTGCACCGTGCCTTGCAGGATGGTCTTTGCAAGGCCTGATGCTCTGGTCACGTGGCTATACCATCGGAGTTTCCGTTTCTTCACTACTGTGAGCATGTCATCTTAGTGTCCAATGGCTTGTGTGATGGTCTGTCGGACTTCGTCGTTGGTAATGTGCTGGGTATAGGAAATGCCCAGAAATCTTCTGTAGCACCTCATATCCATGCTTTGTATTCTTCGTTGTAGATCTGCTGTAATGGTCCATGTTTCGCAAGCGTATATGAAGATGGAGCTGACAAGGGTGTGCAGCATCCTTACCTTGGAATTTAGACTGAAGCCACTATAGTACTCTAATTAACAAAAGAATACACCAACATAATAAAAGGGAATGTAATCGAATTTTTAAATTACATGACTATAATACAAATTATATTGAAGTAAACTAACTCAAACATTCATCAAAAGAGATTCAGTTCACATTCAATTTAATGAAACATAATCAAATGATAATTCCTCTTTAGCATAACAACTACAAATAAGGGTAGCGCTATATTACTTTTTTTTAAAATAAATTATGTAATTTTATATAAATAACTAAAATTAAATTACATCAACATTATCTGTTATTTAACTTTTTTTTAAGTAGTAAGACGAAATAAAAGTTTGATGAAAACAAAAACATGCCCGTAACGTAAACGCAAAAGAAACACGCTAGGTTTTATTTAATAAGCACCTTGAATGACGTCTGGGAGAAAACCAAATGTGTGGAAACAAAGCAGGTAGAAGATTGAGAAGTGAGAAAGAGGACAACATGTCCCAAGACAGGGTGTGCATAGCATCTATAGTGATATAGTCGATAGCCGCCTATACTGCTTCCTAAAAACTTCAAAGTTAGTTAGTTAGTCGCTGTTTATAGGGTCCAGCGGACTGCAAAGAGCCGAATCAGGACCACAAAACTTCAAAGTAAAATTGTAATTTCCTAATGTCATAGGTAGTCATTATGTTTCGCTACTAACCGAGCTACCATGATCATTCGTTAATCGGGTTTTAGATTGCTCACAAAAATATAACAACAACAAAAACAACTAAGGTTAATTTACGGCAACATGATGAAATAATACATGATTGTTATTTCACATGTCATATACACAATAATAAGCTAATTGCTGTTAACTTACCAGGGCCGCAACTCTTGTGCGAAGTGACTGCTCCAGGAAACGCGTCAGGCAGCATGTTGTTCCTCAAGTTCGCAAGTAGTAAATGGCACACACCATTAGCCTCGATAAATATTCCTCCTGTGCAATCAACAGCGTTGTCACAACTTTCCTTGCAGCTGTCTAGAGTGAACCCAGGCCACAATGACTTTGAATTAGTGCCATCTAAATCAGGTTTCATGTCTGTTACATCCGTATATGCACACGCTGCTTCTGCAAACGACATAAAACAGGCAAACGTTTAAATAGATTTGACTGAAAATAGCACATTCCCACAATCACCGGCTACTTATCTCACATCGAAAAAAAAAAGGTTTTGTAGTCATTTAAGAACAAGGGCAACCCAATCCTCACCCCACCCTCAACATCTATTTTCAACTATTTCTTCTCCTACGATGCATTATTTTGCAAACTGATTTATTGCCGGCATCATTGAACCCTTTAGTGTTGACATTGTGATGATGCCAAGTTCTCACTAGTGTGTATGGACATTGCCCCGATGTTGCTACATAGTCACAGGCCGATACAGGATCTAACTCAAGCCGCCCGAGGGCGCTCACTGACTGCCTTAGGCGTATTGTCTGGCGCCACTGATAACTGTGCACAATCCTGGGTCACCGGGACTAGAAAGAAAAGAGACCTAGGGCTTGTTGGGTGTGCTTATGTAGCTGGCACTCACCCGTCTAGAACATGAGCATCAGGATCTTTAAAGTCCGTGCGATAGAATGCGTGCGTGCGCGGACTAGACCTAGGTTTATACTCTCATCTCAATAAGAAGGAACGCTTGCCTGTGCATCAGAGCTACGCTATTGTGTCGGCATTCCAAGCCGCCAACAAGATTGGAACCACTTCTCAGTTGTTTTGCCGTCGGCTTCACCACGGAGCCAACACCGCCCCCATGATAAGATAACGACTTAACATTTTACAGACATGCGTACAAATATCAAATCTACTAGCCGTGTGCAATACTATCTGTGTTATGTACAGTGTACAGTGCGCGTGTCTCCGTCACTTTTTGCTAGTTTTTAACATTTAATATTATTAGTTACCATCACACTGCGACAAGAAAAACTGCCCATCACTTGCACTGTTTCGATTCATTTTATTTTTAGTATTTTGCAGTAGAACTGTTTGACATATAGGTCAATACATCATTATCATCGTCATAATCATCAGCTGAACAAATCATAGCTGAAAAACAAGTAGGATTCAGGGCAGAGCGAAGTACCAATGACCAGATTTTCAACCTCAGCATAATCTGCGAGAAGTACCTACAGAACCAACAACATCTATATCATTGTTTGTAGACTTCAAGAAAGGGTTTGACCGAGTCTGGCATGCAGCTCTGTGGGCATCCATGTGAGTGTACAACATCAGCCCTAAAATTATTGAAGTCATCAAAAACCTGTATGACAAGGCTATCAGTGCAATCCTCCACAACAACGCCATCGGGAACTGGTTTCATAACAACAATCGGCGTGCGTCAAGGACGCCCACTTTCTCCAACACTCTTCAACATCTTCCTAGAGCGCATCATGTCAGATGCCCTTGCAGATCACGAAGGCACATTCAGCATAGGGGGTAGAGCAATCTCCCACCTCCGTTTTGCGGATGACACTGATGTGTTAGCTGGAGAGGAGCAAGAAAAGGAACAGCTGGTACAGAAGCTTGACCCCACCTACACAACCTTTGGTATAGAAATAAGTGCAGAGAAAACCGAACTGATGACCAACAACACCGATGGCATAATTACAGACATCAAAGTCCAAGGCCATCCCACAATACAGTGCATAGCTCCATATATCTAGGGAGTGCTAGGACAGGAAGTCCTCTCCATGATCGCACAAACAACTGCTGCCATAACAAGGTTGAAGCCCATTTGTAAAAACAGGACCATTAGTCTACACTCCAAGGTAAGGCTGCTGCGCTTCCTTGTCATCCCCATCTTCCTATACGCTTGCAAAACATGGACCCTCACAGCAGATCTCCAACAAAGATTACAAAGCATGGAGATGAGGTGTTACAGAAGACTTCTGGGCATTTCCTATATCCAGCACATCGTCAACGACCACGTCCGACAGACCATCACACAAGCCATCGGAGAACACGAAGACATGCTCACAGCGGTGAAGAAACTGAAACTCCGATGGTATGGCCACGTCACCAGAGCTTCAGGCCTTGCAAAGACGATCTTGCTAGGCACGGTGCATGGAGGCAGAAGAAGAATGAGACAAAAAAAGGAGTTGGGAGGACAACATTCGAGAATGGACTGGCTTGACACTGAGCGAAGCCATGATGGTTGCTTAGGCCAGAGAAAAGTACAGTACGCAGGTTAAACGATCATCTGTGGTGCCCCAACTACTTTCGAGTTACGGGATAGGCTAGGACAGACATCATCATCGCTAGCAGCAGCACATCATCATCATCATCACCATCATCATCGTCATTATCATCATCATCATCATCATCATCAGAAAAAGAAGAAGAAGAAGAAGAAGAAAAAGAAGAAGAAGAACAACAACAACAACAACAACAACAACAACAACAACCAAAACAATATCAAATAAATAAATAAGTACATAAATACAACAACAACAACAAATAAAAACTCACCAGAGAACTGCACATCATGGAAGGATATGAGAAAAATGACAAGAAGAAAGCACGATACTGACGTCATCTTTTCAGTTCTTACGTCTCTTCTGCAACAGAAATGTTGAGTAACTTTATTGTCTCCCATATTTATTCAAAATACGAAACAGGGAAGGCACAAACAGCATTATACATAGAATCCCGGTCAAAGAAATAGTGAAACTGCACAATGTTTACATTTTGTCTATGAAGATAGGAACACGTTTGAATGGTTTGCCATCTCGTTTAGAGTTATCATAATTTTTACTAATACCGTGGGAAGTGTGTGTGTAGATTGGAGTGGGGGGTGGGGGAGTGGGGCGATAGTGGGTAAACCGGAAAATGTTTTTAGTCCATTCAACAGTCAATAACGCTCGTATGAATTACCGGCTGGAAAATCTCTAGCGTGAAAACTGCAAATGCACCCCGGCCGCTTGCGTATCTTTTTATATTTGTTTTGTTGGTGACAATAATTATGAAGAAGTGGCGCAGGCAGCGGAATGTTAGTGTGCTCAAACGTATACTTTTTTTGTATGTACAAATATGTCTGGAAATAACTTTGAAATAGTCAGGAATCAGAATGAGCCACGTTCGGTCCGTTACGTAGCACACCATATCTTAAGAACCACTGAAGGGCTTTTGATCACACTTGCTAGGAGCATTACGCGAAGGCGGCCTGGTGGCGCAGTTGGTTAGGCGCTGGTTTCTACGCCGAAGGTCGCGGGTTAAAATGTCGCAGTGGACGAACCTACAGTACGTAATTTAGGTACGGGACTATTCAGGTCACCATGTACTGCGGGTTCTTCCCTCCCTTCAATATAGGTATTGGATGAAGTCAATTGATAATTTCAAAATAAAAGTCATTCTTTTTTGTCTTCTAATAAAGATTTTCTTGCCTTTTCATTAGATGTTCGAGTTTGGTTTTTTTATGTATGTTTGTTGTGTATGTAAAAGTGTATTAAAAAGTGTTTGTAACGTGTAATCGCCATGTTGATGCGTACACATCGCCCCGCTTTTGGCCTGGTTAGTGAATTAAGAAAAGGAGCGTATATAGTATAGCGCCAACTTTTTTTTTTAAAGCTTCTTCTTCTTCTTCTTCTTCTTCCTTATTAATATTATTATTATTATTTTATTTTTAAAATAGTATTATTATTATTTTTTTTAAATTATTATTATTATTATTATTACCTGTATGGGCTAGCAACCAGCCTCGGTGCCATCATATTTGCTCTATCGCAAAGGTCAATGTCGTTGACGTCAATTTGTTTTTGCTAAAGCGGTTTTATTCTATATCTCAAAACAGCTAAGGACGTTATTGATATTTGGAATAGTTACTTTCATTCTTTCATTTCGCTTCTTCGGAATAAAGACGAGTCATAATTTCGCCACGAAAATTAACAATTTAGCAAAAGATGATTTTCAGCTAAGTGTGCGAGTTTCTGGCAATACATTTGAATGGACTCCCATTTTATATTCTAATATTACAGATCGATGTTACGTACAGTTTGCATTTACATGTCGTTTCATAAGCAAAAACATTGTGAAGTTACACAATTATTCAAAACTGACTCAATAATACCGAAACTTTTTGGACCTTAATGTGAGGGTTTGTTAACCAGATAATTTCGTTATTTAAAAAAATGCAAATATTAAATAAACCGATTTAAAATAACAGAAACAGTCGCCTGATTTTTTTTAAATGTAGACAAACTAACCACGCCCGTCTGAGAAAAAAAAGGTTAGGGAAAGGGGGGGGGGGAGAGCGATTACAATTTAAATCTTTTCTTCTTTTTTTCTTAAAGAACTGTATTTATAAAAGGTTACTAATTTTAATAAACGAATGAATACATGGAGGTAAAACATAACAGACGATAATCTGACTTCATTCAAGATTGTAATTACTTTCTCGGCGGGATTTATTTTCTAGTCTGTGTAGGCGTTGTGAAGGGTGATTTTTTTTTTAATTGCATGAAGTGCCTTGACTTGTCCTTTTCTGACAGACCTAATTTAAGAATCATTATTCTTAAGCTGTCCGCGCACCTGCTAACAATCGGGCATTAAAAGCTTTTCAGTGGATATGAAATGAGATGATCGACGATGAACAAGGATTTACTATGTCTTTGACACAACCATGCACAATTACAAATACAAAGATTGAAACAGACCAAAACACATTCCTGACCACCCAGCGCTGTCAGATTATACCTGGCTACATTTACAACCGGGAATGGTAATAAATAATAAAACCAACAACAACACCTGGGTAGTAGGCGTTAAAATTTTCGGTTTATTACACTAAAACCTTCATCAGTAAGACCCAAAGGTAGGTGGTGGTAAAGGTGGACGCATAGCCTTGTGGCCGTAGGGGAGCGTGATGTTGGAGATCACACTTATCTTGGGCCAGCGTAATGAGGGTGATGCCCATCTCTCTCCCTCGCTGCTTTACCTTCCCCACCCTTAAGAGAGTAGGTACTCAATCACAGTTGAGTCGACTGGGGGCGATGTTATTTGTCGCTTCACGGTTTGCGGTCACCCATCCAAGTGCTAACCGCACTGGACGGTGCTTAACTTGCGACTCAGTAGCGAGTGCTCCAACCACTGCGCTATCCGACACCCCCCAGTAAGACCCAAGGACTGTGGTAATGGTAATAGGGCAGTGAAGGAAAGATGGGCACCTCCATCATTAAGCTGGCTCTGAGAAAAGAGTGGTCCCAAAGGCCTCTCTCTCTCTCCAATGATCGAAAGGTTATTAGAAAACCTTTACATTTACTTTATCTACTTCGATCTGTCGGCAATCTCCATACATCAAGCGATACTATTATGCGATCATTTAAACCTTCGTAGTCGTCGTCTCCATTTGTTTTGAACACTAAGCATACACAAAGTTAAAAACCAGTCAGTTCACATTCTGACCATAACCACTTTAAAATATGTTGTTGAAGTTTGTTTTTTCGCTTTAGTTTTTTTTAATCAAATTAAAATATATAAAAAATAAAATATCAAATCAAACTAAACTAAACTAAACTAAGAACTACACTAAAATAACTTGAATAATTGCAGGATATTTCCAGATTGCTTCTGTGTACAAAAAAACACTTGACTGGAGGTTGTTTACGACAACAATACTTGAGAGGTATGCCTTGGATATTAAACATCATCTCGACAAGATTACAATGCTGCCGGTGTTATTATGAAGTACCTAATTTTGTTCATGAAATTCAAAACCTAGTATAAGATTTCAAGCAAAACTTGGTAACACTACATCGCAACTGACTGTGTGCGTGTCAAATATTGTCGCACGATACGCAGCGTCAAATAGTCTTCCATAAACTGTGATCGCCACTCCCGGCGTCATTATTTTCCGCAAATTGTGGTCGTTACTGACAGTTGTTTTCCCATGTTAAATATGTCCATGAAATTCTGTGTGCCAATACATAAAATATGATAAAAATACATGTCCAAATGGTTCAAATTCATGGTTAATTATTGTTTTGGTGCGTTCACTTTTTTGGTAAATAACGCAGAAGCATGGTTTCACATAGGATTATTAAAATGAGAGGCAAGCGATCGTGTTTCTACAACGAAATAATGTATTCAACAGGTTAGTTTCTTAAAAGGTGAGTGTCATAGTAAAGTTGTGCGTGTGTCACGAAAAGAGGGGTTGGGGGATGGGGATAAGCTCTTAATCTCTAGCGCTGTATTATCTCCTTTGATAGATTAATGGTGCGATGACATTCCAGAGATTAAGGCGGGGCCAACTTAATAAGTGATATACAGGGTAAAGACGAGATGGAAAGTAAATGTACTAGTTAAGAAATTCACAGTCAAAGGCCAGTCAAGGAAAATTGCGATTTCTATAACTATCTACTTTTATTAATTTGAAATGAAGAGTCTGGGTCAAGTTACTAGGACGTGAGTCATAGGCTAAGCGTCTCTTAGTACGGAGTAGTCCGGTGATATTCTGGAAAGTCAATCTTGGGGTTACTAGAGCTACAGTAGACTGATCTCATCACAGGGCGAGAGTATATCTGTATGGGGGCCAGAGTTTCTGTGATAATCTGGCGAGTGGGGATTCTCTCAGGCTAGAACACTTAGCTCTGGGATGCGGTGCGGCGAGTTGTCCAGGATACTCTGGTTGGCTTGTTTATCAGGCGGTGGCGATAGCGTGGGTAGAAAGATGCAGGTCAGTGGCCACGCGATGACGCATAGGCACGAGTGATTGTCTTGTTGTGGTACAGGCGTTGAAGTCGGCTTACGTGGCTAGCCGGTTTGAAAATGGCGAAGTCCCAAGTCGCGCTTCTCATTGACCTCCGGGTTGTCGGGGGCCTGCAGCGGGTCAGTGACTGGGAGATGGTTCAAGTCCGGGGGATTCGTCCGGTACAGGAACCCGTCTGTAAGGTAATACAGACTGTATCAGCTGGGGATAGGGGTAGTGTGGATTCAGGGCCTGCGGTACAGTCACCCTTTTCAGAATTCAAATTGGCTTGACCGGTCAAGAGTGGAGCCAGTGCAAATGCCAAACAGTCAAACAGTGCTACTAGATTTACTGGGCCAAAGTGGAGGTTATTGGCGGCCGCTAGTATATAAGATACATTCGGCGCATTAGGGTAGGGCTGGCAACAGGGCAAATATTTATACATTTTGGGAGCAAGGTGGAAAGCAACAGGAATGGGTACAGGACAAAGGGGTTTGTAGGCCTGGGCTTTACTGGGGACTTTAATCTATATGGAGGGGGTAGCATGGCATGGGATATTTACACCTGGGGCTAACGGAGCATACAAGCATAAATCCAAACATGTCATGGGTCATATACAAGGCAGAAAATATGTGCAGGGGATAAATACAAGTCACAGCAACACATCAAGGCAAAAAGCTATAAACATGGACATACATACTGACAGGACGCATGGACATGATGGCGAACGACGGGTGATGGGTTTGCTATATGACAAAGAGTAAATTCCCTCTCTTACCTTGACTTAAGACGGGTGGAAGCACAAGGGTACTGTCGAGACTCAGAGGTCACTCGGTGATGACGACGTGGATTCGAACAGGTTGTGACTTCGAGGCAGGGAAGTTGGTATCTGACACTAAGTCTTGGTTAGTGGCAGACTTTAAGCAGGGTATCCCCGGGGGCGGGGCTTAAGCGACTGTGCGGGCCTGCTTGCTAGTGATGGCTGGTCAAGGGGGAATGATGGCTGGCTGTGCGTGGGTGGTTGAATGCTTGCAGCCGGGCCTCAGAGGTGCAATTGTCCGCCTCGTCACAGAGGCCCCCCCAAGGAAAAAGGCGAGGACGTAGGACTCGACTAAGACGCGGCCAATCAGCTCTGAGGTCGGCTGCCGGGAGACGATGGTTTGCGATGATCCGGGTGATGCGGGGCGATGCAGGGTTCCAGGTAGTCGATGGCGGATGCCCAAGGCTGGGGTCCGCGGAGCTGCCGGGTTTTCGGCTACGGTTAGAGGGCGGCGGCAGGAATGAAGGCTGGGGCGTCGGCCCTCAGGGGCGACTCGCTGGAGTCGGTTGCTGGGTGACGGCTGACGAAGTCCGGCGCGGGGCGATGCTTTCCGCGGGGCTTGCGTGGCGGCGTTCTGTCGGCGACGTAGTGAGAGCGGGGTGGAGCGATGACTCCGGCTGTTGGCGGAGCCTCTTCTCCTGTCCTTACTACCTGCTGCTGGGATAGCGGGACGGGGTAAGGTTTCTGGCGGACGGGAGTGGGGTCCGTCAGGGTTAGTCGAACTTCTTCCAGGTCCGTCCTCCCAGGAATGTCGGTGAGGACTTCCCTGTATTCTGCTACGATGGCGCGTAGTTGGTGTTGCTGGCCGGCGGGGAGTGAGGGGTCCAGAGAGACGTCCCGGAAGGATTCCTTCCCTTTTAGTGGAAACTCGGCGACGCCGGTCTCTGTGCCATCCACTTCGACGGCCAGCGCGACCGTGAGTAGCGAGTGCGAGTCTGGGGCGGGTGCAGGTTGCTCCAGGTACCGCTTGAGCAGATTGATGTGGTGGGTCCTGGGCTTTCCGCCTACCTCGATGCGATAAGTGGTACGGGAGAGCTTCTCAAGCACTGGATAGGGTCCCTGCCAAGCTATGTCTAGCTTGTTTGTGCCGCTGGGGAGGAGCAGTAGGACTTGGTCTCCTACCTGTAGTTCTCGGTCCCGGGCGCGGCGGTTGTGATAGCGGGCTTGTCGCTCTCTCGCCTTCTTCAGGTTGGCGGAGGCGGCTTTCCATGTAGCCTTGAGGGTTTCTTGTAGCTTCGTGACGTATTTTGTGGCGTCGACCGGTGCCTCGTCCAGTTTGGCGTCGGTCCAGCTACGTCGCAAGGCGGCTAGAGGTCCGGAAAGGGGTCTTCCGAAAAGCAGTGTGGAAGGCGTGTATCCGGTGGAGGTGTGCGGGGTCTCTCGATAAGCGAAGAGCGCTGACGCGACGTATGTGTCCCACGCTTCCGGCTGTTCGTCGGCGATCTTGCGGATAATCGAGATAAGAGTCCCGTTTAGGCGCTCGACCTGTCCGTTGCTAGCGGGGTGGTAGGGTGGAGTCCGGATATGGCGAATGCGGAGCAGTTGAAAAACTTCTTGCATGAGTTTCCCGGTGAACTGGGACCCGTTGTCGGTCAAGATGTTGTCCGGGAATCCGACTCGAGTGAATATGGTGACGAGCGCGTCGGCGACTCGGGCGGCGTCGATCTTCGGTAGGGGGACGGCTTCACACCACATCGAGCAAGCGTCGACAAGGGTTAGTAGGTACTGGTTCCGCTTCTTGGTCCGCGGGAGGGGTCCTACAATGTCAACAGCCACTCGCTGGAAGGGTGTTCCGACGACGACGGTGGGGCTGATAGTGACCGGTACGGTGTGATGGCGGGGCGAGTATCGTTGGCACTGGCGACAGGACTTGACGTAGCGCTTCACGTCATCGGTCATCCCGGGCCAGTGGTACTGAGCGCTGATGCGTAGCGTGGTCGCTCCTATGCCCATATGTCCGCTCAGGGGCATGCTATGGCCAAGTTCCAGGACTTGGGGGCGAAGTGTCGCAGGTACGACCAGTTGAGAATGGTCGTCCTTCTGGCGGAAGAGGAGTCCGTCTTCGACGAAAAAGTCCCCGGACTTGGGTGGAGTGCGTGCGGCGGGAAGCTTTCCGTAGCACTTGCGGAGGGTGACGTCGTTTTCTTGGGCCTTCCGGATCTGTTCCGGCATCTGGTTGGGTATCGGGGGTGGAGTCGCGGCTGTTTTCGCCTGTGCGCGCGTCTGGACGGCGGCCATCGATTCCACGGGCTGGGGCGGCATCCCCAAGAAAACGTATCGGCATCCTAAAATCAGGTCGTACAGGGGCTGGTCCATCACGGCAGCTTGGATGGTCCCCGTTACGTATCGGCTGGCGACTTGGATCCGGGCTATAGGGAGCGTGGTGCTGGGCTGGGACGCGTCGGCCAACTTCAGGGTGATAGTCTCGCCGGTCAGGTCTTG
This sequence comes from Oncomelania hupensis, assembly GCA_036898135.1. Classification (NCBI taxonomy): domain Eukaryota; kingdom Metazoa; phylum Mollusca; class Gastropoda; order Littorinimorpha; family Pomatiopsidae; genus Oncomelania; species Oncomelania hupensis. The sequence goes on along the minus strand of CM072512.1, from coordinate 81,310,729 downwards.
TTCCCTGATGAGCGAGCGGCGGACGACGGCGTCGAAGGTGAGTCCCGTGTCGTATAGACAGTGGGCTGGGCGATTGTTGACAGTCACTTGCTCGGTGACGGCCGGTCGATCGGCGGGAGTGACGACGGGGGTTACCGGTTTCCCGTCGGGGGTAACTTGGCGTAGGGCTAGTACGGTACCTTGTTTGCGACGCTGGTCGCTGATGCGTCGAAAACATTTCTCCCGGGTGTGTCCTCTGCGTTGGCAGTAGCCGCAGTAGAGCTCTGTGCTCCGCTTCCCTGGCTCTGCTCCGGGGTTCGGGCGTCCTTTGGGCGGTTGTGGACGGTGGTTCGCTGGCGGGACTGGCCGGCGAGGCTGGTGGCGGGTATCTGGCGACGAGGGTGCGGGGGGATCACGGCGAGGCTGTCTGTCGTCGGGATGGGCGGTGAGATATCGGTCCGCGACGATGATCAGATCTTCAAGGCGAGCGGCGCCCTGTTCGGCGGCGAATGTCCGAAGTTCCGCTGGCATTGTTCCTCGGAGTTGCTCGGCAAGTATCAACTCTAGCAGTCCCTCGTACGTCTTCGGTTCGTCAGTTTGCTCTATCCATTTGTCCCGTAGCGTAGCTAGACGGTCGGCAAACTGCGTGAACTTCTCCCCTCTCTCTCTCCGGGAGTTCCGGAAATTCTTGCGGTAGTGCTCGCCTGAGAGCTCAAAACCATGCAGCAGGGCTCTCTTGAGGGCGGGATAGTCTCCCTCCTCGGAAGTCGGTGTCTTGGCCAGAATCTCATAGGCCTTTCCCTTAAGGCCATGACTGAGCTTGCGATACCAGAACTGGGGGTCAAGACCGTTTTCTCTCGCGACTCGTTCGAATCGGCCGAGATAGACTTCAATTGACTCGTCTCGTTCGACGAATGGGTCCAGGGGGAAGTTCATCCCCGGAATCGGCGGGGGGGGGGGGGGTGCGGGTATTCCGGTGCTGGTGGCGAAGCTGGGGGCGAGGAGCGAGTAGTCTTCGCTAGCGGGCGATGCGATCCCTAAATCGCGGCGGTCGCGCTCAAGCTGGAGGAGTGCTTGGCGCCGTTCGAGCTCCTTATCCTTCCTTTTCTCTTCAAGAGCCGCGGTCCTCTCGTCCTCCTCCTTCCTCCTTGCGGCGGCTCTCTCCTCCTCCGCTATCCTCTCCTTCGCCTCCTCTCTCCTCCGCTCGGCGGCTTTCTCCTCCTCTGCAAGCTTCCGGGCGGCGGCCCGTTCCTCCGCGGCGATGCGCTCTTTCTCCTCCTCTTTCTTCCGGGCGGCGGCCCGTTCCTCCGCGGCGATGCGCTCTTTCTCCTCCTCTTTCCTCAGTGCCGCTGCTCTTTCTTCCTCCTGCCTCTTCGCCTCTCGCTCTTTAGCCCTCTCCTCCCTCTTCAACTTTTCCTCTGCCACGTCAGCATCTACGTTAGCCAGGACGTAGTCCTTGAGTTCGGTGCCGGCGAGCCCTAAGCTCTCGCCAATACTCTTGTACTTAAGAGCAAGCTCTCCCCGGTCGGCCATGGCAAGGGAGGTAACTTACCCTGAAAAAGGTCCTAACCGGAATGAGGGGCGCACACAAGGGGTACACTGACAGACAACAAGGGGGTGGGCTGGATGAGCTACGATGAAAACTGCAAAGGGGCGAATACAACACAACCGCAAAGACAAAATGCAATCAATCAAAAATACAAAAATGAATGCAAGAAAAAGCCTTTTGAGATATCACCACTCGGGGAAACCAGTAAGGGACCTATGGGGCTATGCTATCTACTACTAGGCTTAGAGGGCTGGGTCCTATCTATACTGGGCTGGGGTGGAAATTACACTAAGTCCTAAGTCTAGTCAAGTTGGGATGGGAACCTAAGTCTTTTGTCTCGTCGGGGTCGCCAAAATTAATGTCACGAAAAGAGGGGTTGGGGGATGGGGATAAGCTCTTAATCTCTAGCGCTGTATTATCTCCTTTGATAGATTAATGGTGCGATGACATTCCAGAGATTAAGGCGGGGCCAACTTAATAAGTGATATACAGGGTAAAGACGAGATGGAAAGTAAATGTACTAGTTAAGAAATTCACAGTCAAAGGCCAGTCAAGGAAAATTGCGATTTCTATAACTATCTACTTTTATTAATTTGAAATGAAGAGTCTGGGTCAAGTTACTAGGACGTGAGTCATAGGCTAAGCGTCTCTTAGTACGGAGTAGTCCGGTGATATTCTGGAAAGTCAATCTTGGGGTTACTAGAGCTACAGTAGACTGATCTCATCACAGGGCGAGAGTATATCTGTATGGGGGCCAGAGTTTCTGTGATAATCTGGCGAGTGGGGATTCTCTCAGGCTAGAACACTTAGCTCTGGGATGCGGTGCGGCGAGTTGTCCAGGATACTCTGGTTGGCTTGTTTATCAGGCGGTGGCGATAGCGTGGGTAGAAAGATGCAGGTCAGTGGCCACGCGATGACGCATAGGCACGAGTGATTGTCTTGTTGTGGTACAGGCGTTGAAGTCGGCTTACGTGGCTAGCCAGTTTGAAAATGGCGAAGTCCCAAGTCGCGCTTCTCATTGACCTCCGGGTTGTCGGGGGCCTGCAGCGGGTCAGTGACTGGGAGATGGTTCAAGTCCGGGGGATTCGTCCGGTACAGGAACCCGTCTGTAAGGTAATACAGACTGTATCAGCTGGGGATAGGGGTAGTGTGGATTCAGGGCCTGCAGTACAGTCACCCTTTTCAGAATTCAAATTGGCTTGACCGGTCAAGAGTGGAGCCAGTGCAAATGCCAAACAGTCAAACAGTGCTACTAGATTTACTGGGCCAAAGTGGAGGTTATTGGCGGCCGCTAGTATATAAGATACATTCGGCGCATTAGGGTAGGGCTGGCAACAGGGCAAATATTTATACATTTTGGGAGCAAGGTGGAAAGCAACAGGAATGGGTACAGGACAAAGGGGTTTGTAGGCCTGGGCTTTACTGGGGACTTTAATCTATATGGAGGGGGTAGCATGGCATGGGATATTTACACCTGGGGCTAACGGAGCATACAAGCATAAATCCAAACATGTCATGGGTCATATACAAGGCAGAAAATATGTGCAGGGGATAAATACAAGTCACAGCAACACATCAAGGCAAAAAGCTATAAACATGGACATACATACTGACAGGACGCATGGACATGATGGCGAACGACGGGTGATGGGTTTGCTATATGACAAAGAGTAAATTCCCTCTCTTACCTTGACTTAAGACGGGTGGAAGCACAAGGGTACTGTCGAGACTCAGAGGTCACTCGGTGATGGCGACGTGGATTCGAACAGGTTGTGACTTCGAGGCAGGGAAGTTGGTATCTGACACTAAGTCTTGGTTAGTGGCAGACTTTAAGCAGGGTATCCCCGGGGGCGGGGCTTAAGCGACTGTGCGGGCCTGCTTGCTAGTGATGGCTGGTCAAGGGGGAATGATGGCTGGCTGTGCGTGGGTGGTTGAATGCTTGCAGCCGGGCCTCAGAGGTGCAATTGTCCGCCTCGTCACAGCGTGACAGTATGTCAAAAACAGTGACTGACTTTTACCAACTGTGCAATGAACAGTTGCATCAAACGTGTCGGCAGCGTTTATTTCCACGCAAAATGTAGTTGCTGCGATTGTATAATCCGTAATATATTATAGTTGGTACTAACTTGTACAATTACAGTATCTTTGAAAAAACAGGGACAGACTGGTGCATATCAGTGAGAATCTGGAAATGTGTTTATTCTCAACATGATTCTCACTGAACAAGAGAATGCAATTAAAAAATTGGGTGTTCCATGTATCAACAGTTTCTGCCATAAATGATTGGTTATCGGCGATTCCATACACACCTCCTCTCTCTCTCTCTCTCTCTCCCTCTCTCTCTTTCTCTCTGAGAGGTCTCCGAATGATCTCACTTATTATCGACCCATTTCTCTGTTATCAACTTTGTCCAAACCATTGGAAAAACATATGCAGAAACATCTTTTGCAATATAAAGGAAACCACAAACTGTTCCATAATTGGCAGTCTGGATTTCGTAAACATCATTATTGTCACACAGCGCTAACCAGATTATGTGACATGGTTATCAGCTATCAATCGATCAAAGATTACCGGAGCAGTTTTTCTTGATTTCAAGAAGGCTTTCGATTTAGTCGACCATAGCATATTATTAACAAAATTAAGCCTTTATGTAAACAGCAACATGACACCACTTCGTTTCTCAAATCGTACCTCTCAGACAGAACACAATGTGTCCATTTAAATGATAAATCGTCAAGTTATAAAACTGTAACATGTGGCGTTCCTCAAGGCTCAATTATTATGGGTCCACTTCTCTTTTGTTTATTGATCAATGATTTACCCTTATCTCTTGAAAACTCAAACATATCATGCGAATTTTTTGCTGATGACAATACTCTACATACTTCCGACAAAGATCTGTCCAACGTCCAGCTCTCACTTCAGCAAGGTCTGTTGGATGTGCAAAACTGGTGCAAAGAAAACAATATGTTGCTCAACCCCATAAAAACAAAAACAGTGGTAATAGCAACAAGACAGAAGCATCAAAAACAGCCTCTTAACGTAAACCTTGACATTGATTCTAAACCAATTACTCAAGTCCATGAACATAAACTACTTGGTGTGGCTATTGATGACGAATTAAACTGGCACTGCCATGTAAATAAGGTGAGCAAAACTGTATCTAGAAATTAGTTTCTACTTAAGCAACTAAAGCAATATGTTGGAATAGAAGCCAGAAAAAAAATCTACGCAAATTGTTTGTCTCATATAAATTATGCATCATCGATCTGGTGTATGGCGAGTGAAAACACTTTTTAAAGTTTGAACTCTCTTCACCGACGAGCAGTTAAGCTTATTCACTCTGACCCAACCTTGACTACTGAACAAAAAATGAAAACTTTGCAAATATTACCTTTGGATAAGCAATTTATTTACAACAAAGCAATGCTTATGTACAAAGTTCACACAAATCAATCACCTGAATACCTAAAGGTCCTTCTCTCTGCAGCCCCAAACAGTCAATCCATCAGCTCTAAAAGGTACTTATTGCCCTTACCACACACTGACAAATTTAAATCCAGTTTTTTTTTCTGGACCTTCAATTTGGAACCTTCTCCCAACACAAATCCAACAGACAACAGTTGGCGGTTTCAAAACAAAATTACGCTACCACTTATTCAATCAGATCAAATAAAACCAATATTAATAATGCTAAGTTGGTAATTATGTCACAGCCTTACTTACCATAACGTACACCTTAAATTCTTTTGTTTGTTTTTTTTTCTTTAAACAAACTGTATCATAATTGTAAATGTAAAATTCATGTTATAATGTGTATCATAAATGTGCATGTAAAAGTCAAATGTATTGCTTCATATTGATTAATTTTGTTTCCTAAATATGTAAAACTTTTGTTGTTGTGTAATTTGTTTTTAACTAATTGAACCTCTTAAGATGTTTTTCACTGTTAATGTCACCTAATGAGATTTGCCTGTAATGTTTCTAGCCGTTAATAGTAGTAGTAGTAGTAGTAGTAGTAGTAGTAGTAGTAGTAGTAGTAGTAGCAGTAATTGTGGTTGTGGTGGTGGTAGTAGAAGTGGTGGTTTGTCTTGTTTTGTATTTGTTGTAATACACTGGTTGTTTGTTTTTTTATTGTTTTTTTTTCTTCATGATATAGTATATCTTGATGTTATCTTATCACAAAAGGTCTGATCGTAAGAATAGGCTTATGCCTAAAATCTTAACTTTTTAAAATAAAGTTCTGACGTCTCTCTCTCTCTCTCTCTCTCTCTCTCTCTCTCTCTCTCTCTCTCTCTCTCTCTCTCGTGAGAATCTTGAAGTTTCCTTTTTCTTTCGAAAAGAATCTCAAAGGTGTTTTGTCACACCGCAACTCTACACCGTTTCGTGTTTATTAAATGCTACGCGTGACCTAAGTACAATAAAATCTCACATATGCCTGTTTATTGTCATGGTAAAGACTTTATGAGACCATCCTACTGTAATTTCATACATTTTATTCGCGTTGCTTTTTTTTTTTTAAATTATAACACGTATTTCACCTCGACAACATGTAAAACATCCTTTTTAGGCGTCGAAACTGTTGTTCCGATAGTTACATGAACAAATATGTAACTATAATTGTGTGTGTTCAAGCCTATATTTTTGTGTTGTTCTGATGAAGCATCCTTGGCAACCACCTAAAATACTTTTTATTGTCGTCAATATATTAATGTAATTTTTAAATCTGAAATTAAACTAACGTTCAGTAAAAATATGTAATAAATTTGACAGTTAAAAAAATTCAAATAACTTTATTAAATCTTACATTACATTTTAAAATAAAAGATCTGGTTTAGTATGTTTACAAAAAGGTCCCCAAAGTTGCAATTTAAATCTGACATAAAATCAAGGTTTCATAAAATTTTGTTTAAATCTGAAACTAAACATACTTCAAATAAACTATTGTTTTAAATCTGAAACCTAACTTCAAATTAAAAGACCTGCATTAAAACTTTCACAAAGGCTCCTCAAGATTCCCACTTACTAATGAATACTAATATCCTTTTTTTTATTTTCAAATTTGAAATTAAAGCTTCCATAAATAAAAAATATTTGTTTGGAATCAGAAACTAATAAACTTCAAATTAAGTATTATTTTAAATCGGAAGCTATACTAAAACTAAATAAAAAATAAAAAATAAAGCTTTACAAAATGAAACGTAATAGTAATTTTATTTTTAACTGCCAAAATCATAAAGTATTTAGGCAGTACAAATGAAATTGTTTAACAAATGGTTTAAGCAAAACCTGAAGCTGGTTGGATTTTATTTAATTTTCGCTGGTGGTCTTACACAACATAATAAACGCATAACAAGAAGAGAGAACTGTAGGAAGAGAGACGGAAAAAAAATAAAGGAAAAAAAGAAAGAAAGAAAGAAAGAAGAAAGCGTACATGACAGAAAGTGAAGAACTAAATAAAGAGTTTTAAAAAAGAGTTTAAACAAATAAATAAATAACGTTTTTTCTGTATATTAAGTAAATGCATACATAAAGGTAGACGAAAGTACACTTAAAGTGTTAAATATAAACTTCCCGCTTTGTGCAAACCAAGTCGACATCGTGGAGGTTATCAAACAGCCATTGTAACTAACGTCGTAATAACACTGAATAAATCCATAATAGCACACACGTTATAAAGCACTAAATGGGCCCACCGCCGTAGCTCAATTGGTAGAGCGTTCGGCTGGAACACCGATGACCCAGGTTCGAATCCCGTAATGGGCGATATAAAATGTGGCCATTTTCACTGTCCATGTTAGCAGTATGATTGCTTTGGTGGTTCAGTGTTGATTCAGGTCCCTACCCCTCTTTCCCTGGGAGGGTTATCCCCGTCTGCCATATCGCCAATGGTGGGTGTAGACGTTAAACCTCAATGTTCATTCGTTCAGCACTAAATATGAAGCTTAAATATAGGGTGTTAACCTGTTATCTTCTTCTTCTTCCGCTCGGTTCTTCTTCTTCTTCTTCTTCTTCTTCTTCTTCTTCTTCTTCTTTTATATCATCATCATCATCATCGACGTCGTCGTCGTCGTTGTCTTCTACTTCTTCTTTCTTACTTTCATATTTTATTGTTCTGTATAAATAGTATCCCCACTTTGTGGAAATTTGGTGCTTTAAATTACCACTGTTTCTGTCATTCTTATTTGTTTAGGAGCGGGAAAGAACAAATAAGAATGACAGAAACAGTGGTAATTTAAAGCACCAAATTTCCAAATAGTATCCCCACTTTCTGGAAATTTAGTGCTTTACATTCCCACTGTCGCTGTCTTTCTCATTCCTGCTCTGTTCTATCAATCTGCTATACTATCGTCTTCTTCGCTAGACCAGTCTCCTTCCTTTTTTCTTGAAAACTCTTCCGGGACAAGACTCCTTATTTGTGTATGAGGTCTGTTGGATCAGCTTGGGAATATTGGACGCTTTCTGCCAGGTGGTCACTAGGGCTTCCTATGATGTTATTATTTAGCAATGTAGGCATTTTATATGTATGTTTTTTGTTAATAATTTATAATGATGTTTGTATTCTATTTTGTTTTTGTAAACGGGGGTTCGATAAGTTGGGGTGAAGCCTCAGCCGTCCCCTGCGTGGGATGTCTTTATTGTAAAGTGACTGGCTGGTGGAGAGCTTTCGGTTTTACCACTAGGGTTGTTTCAGTAGATCTTTTATGCGGATTAGGGGTTGTCCGGTCCTGATTTGGCTCGGAAGAGTCCGCTGGACCTAAAACAATAATAATGTTATCTCGCTCCTAATGTGTTCTATCAATCTACTATCATCTTCGCTAGACCAGACATCTACATTTTTTCTTGAAAACTCACCCAAAACTCCTCATTTGTGCATGGGGTTTGTTTGGTCAGCTTGGGGATATTGGATGCTTTCTGCTAAATTGTCACTAGGGCTTTATATGGTAATATGTTTTAGCAATTTTTGCATTTTATATGTATGTATGTTGTTACAATTTTATAATGTTTAATTCTATTTTCTTTTTGTAAACTGGGTTTCGATAAATTAGAGTACAGCCTCGGCGTCCCCTGCCGTGGACGTCTTTATTGTAAAGTGACCAGCTGGTGGAGTGCCTTCAGTGTTACCATTAGGGGTGTTTCAACAGATCTTTTATACAGATCAGGGGTGAGTCCTCATCCAACCAAGTTGTGGCCATGATTCGGCTCTTTGCCATCCGCTGAACCCTTATAAACAATGACTAACTAAACTAAACTAATATTTTATTTTACAAGAATAATAATAATGTAATAATAATAATAATAATAATAATAATAATAATAATAATAATAATAATAATAATAATAATAATAATAATAATAATAATAATAATAATAATAATAATAATGTCGTCTTACCTTACTCACCGTGAAGCTTTAAAATTGACTTGTCCGCATTTAACGAGCGACACGCGACTCAGGAAAAGGGAAAGGGAAACGGCCTGCTTTTCCAAATACACAGTTTTGTCACCACTTGAATAACACGAAACGAAAACAATATCTTTTCAAAATTCACCACAAGTCAATGTTTAGTAGAATAAAAACAAACAGGCACACACGATGTATCGTTTAGTACAATTTGACTTAAAACTCAGGAGCGGTTGCGTTCTCTGCAATCGTATAACTGCCAAATACTGGCAAACTGTCTGGCCAGGCTGTTATTATATAGTGAAGACTGTCTCGGCCAGTGTGCCAGTAAGTATAAGGTTAACAGAAATCACCGCAACGTATGGAGGCAGCGCGCCAATACCCCGAATTTTATGACAGTGATCTCACTGCACAACTGACACTCTCGGAATCGTTCTGGTCGGCGGAGATGGGATCGACGAGAAGTAAAACGAATGGGAAGGCAGGTGCCCGGGTAGGAGGGATATAGTAGAAGTATTTATGACGGTATTCATACACCGTACACGCCTTTATACGTATAATGTATGTGAGGGAAGAAAGGGCTGTGACAATCCCGCGCACAATGGACCAAGCGCGGAAGATGTTCCTGTCACATTTTTTTAATGGGAGAAAGGGGGTATGGGATGTATGGTATTTACTTGGGACTTGGGATAGGGTATTTTCAGTTGTGTTGACGTTTAAAGGCGAACGCACAAAAACCGGTTGGACGTTAAACATTCAACACTGCTCCCGGCCCAGGATTGTGCTCATTTGTTTGGCCATCAGGCTGCTTCGGGCGTCTTGAAATAGACCCTGTGTCGGTCAGCGCCTTGAGCGGTTCTTGAGCTGGAAAAGCGTTATATAAAAACGATTAAATAACAAAAAATAAATACTGCGAGGAGCAGGAGCAAGCCTCCATGATCAGCCAACGCTGTGCGTGAATTATGGATCGCTCGACTACATGTGGGCAGCAGAGGACTCGTCATCGTTGATCAACGGGTGGTCTTGCAAAGGAGTTATTTATTTTGGCCCTTACCGTCCTACATTATGTCGGTTGCGCGAGGTGCATAATTAAATCAGTAACAAAGATGACGAGAAACAAGCTAATGTCTAGACGAGTTATTATATTGCCAAAGGGGCCTACTCATAAACTGTGACCGATCCCAGATAAAATAATATTTTAAACCTGTATCTTCTTCTTTCTTCTTCTTTACACAGTCTGAGCGTTAGGTACGTCGCCCACTATTAGTACGTATCCTGAGTTCACAGTGTCATTCTTCATTACACAAAATAATTAACATGGAGATGTCAGACTTCACGGCTGACTGTAAGCTATTTAAGGAGTACAGAGCCCTTTTATCAGGCCATCCAATCTGTGACGTTAGTCTTGAGGTGCGGATGAACAAAATTCTAGTCAGCTTTGAATTGTATGTGACTTCAAACAATGATAATTGATCGCCTGCTTTCCGAGTTCCGAGTTGATACAATTACTTCAAAAGTCAAATTAAATGTTTTCAACCAAAATAAAAAAAACCACAAAAAGCAAACAATTTGAAAATGTACACTAGATAGTGTAATCATAGAAGGATTTATTAATCCACATTATTGTTATTAAAGCTCTCCAATACGCGTATAAAATAAGATTGCAGCTTGTCCCTGGCTCGCTCTGAAAATGACACATGAAACGCCCGACTGCTGTGTCGCTATTAGGAAGTACAAAGGCGCTCTTTGTTGACTTACATAGGCAGTGGGAAAGGTTGTAGCATTTGCAGTCAGTAGCATAAATACTTTAGACTAGTAATGTGTCTAACTGCGAGTGTCTGTATAGTCTTATGTTTGGCTCGCGAGGTGACGTTATCGAGGAGCCAAAAAATGTCTGTTTAAGCTGGCATCCACGCTTATTTGAGAAATTTCACCTCAATAATGTGGATTAACAAAACTCTCCTATGATCGTACTATGTAGTGTAGACTACAAGTTTTGAAAAAGAAAAAAAAGACCTCTGATTCACTTTAACACGACCGCTATTTATAGGCCTTGCCTGAAAGTACAGGTATGAAAAAAACACACATCGTCCTTGTCTTGTGGGACGAGGAGTGGGGGACTCATTAAGTTAGGACAACCGTTTAATGTTAACCTATTGACATTTTTTTTAAAGCTGAAAAAAATTACATGTTGTTGGTGATACGTGGACGCACGCACGCACACTTACAAACACACGCTCACAAACACACACACACGCACACACACACATAAAAAAGGAGGTGCTTTAAGCATTTCAAGAATAGCCGGTTCACTCAGTCATCAGTATCTCTCGATGAATAATGACTTCGGGCAGAGAAGAAAGACATCTACCCCTTCTATTGCCGCAAAATTTGCTTGCATGATTTATTTTTCTGAAAGCTGCCTGTGGTCGGTAAAGACGTTCGCGTGCGCATTGCTTGTAAATAATTAGGTAGATTTTTCCACTTGGCCTTTGTCCGGAATACGAACAACGCCTCGTAAACTTGCTTTCTCGCGTTTGAGGATTCCGCATTTTGCAGTGACTGAACCTCAAGCACATGACGTCATAGTGGGTTCAAAGATTACTTCCTGCTCCAATCCCTTGGGGTCATGAGCAATCTTGCCACTGTAGATTGTTCTAACCTATAAAGGGAAAAGTGAAAGCCCCAGTTGAAAACCTGTCTTGCCTTTGTAGGCATGACGGATTCACTGCGGCAACAGTTCCCCCCGTTGGAGTGCCGGGGGTTTCAGTATAAATAGTATCCCCACTTTCTGGAAATTTAGTGCTTTAAATTCCCACTGTCGCTGTCTTCCTCATTTGCTCTTTCCCATTCCTGATCTGTCCTATCACTCTGCTATACTATCTTCTTCTTCGCTAGATCAATGACCTACCTTTTTTCTTGAAAACTCTTCCTGGACAAGACTCCTTGTTTGTGTATGAGGTCTGTTGGATCAGCTTGGGAGTGTTGGACGCTTTCTGCCGGGTGGTCACTAGGGCTTCCTATGATTGTATTATTTAGCACTATAGGCATTTTATATGTATGTGTTTTGTTGATGATTTATAATGATGTTTGTATTCTATTTTGTTTTTGTAACCGGGGGTTCGAGTAGTTGGGGTAAAGCCTCAGCCGTCCCCTGCGTGGGATGTCTTTATTGTAAAGTGACTGGCCGGTGGAGGGCATTCAATTTTCCCACTAGGCGTGTTTCGGCAGATCTTTTATGCGGATTGGGGGTTGTCCGGTCCTGATTTGGCTCGGAAGAGTCCGCTGGACCTAAAGCAACAATCAATCAATCAATCAATCAATCATTCCTGCTCCAAGCTCTCCGATTTATCTCCGTCTCCTTCGGCTTCTGACAGGTCTATCCGAATTCCGGTGTATTTTCCCTGTCTGGGTTAGGAAACAACTGTAAACTATGTTATACGCCTTTGATTATACTTGGCCTACAGGGCACAGACATTAAAATATTAGACATTTTAAACATTTTCCAGCAACATGCAGCTGAAAATCATTAAACTGCAAATTGATCGAATTTTTTTTGGTTAATTTAGAACCCGATATCTTTAAAATGATATGATCGCACTTTGAACGTTTTATAACTATGCGACGTGACATCACTTCAGTGTAAGTGCTAAACACATTAGTAGGTTCACAAACACAAAACCCCAAGCAAGCGTACAAAATAAAAAAAAAAGCTATATTAATAGATGACTGCTTAGTGCTTCCAGTTTCATGCTTCCCCGAGAGAAATAACAGAACGGTTCGTTCCTATTATATTATATAATTACGCCATTGGTTCTAGTTTCTTCAAAACGGTGTGCGGTCACATAATATTGTAACAATTTGCTTGAGCTACAGATGTGCGTTAGAACAAGCAAAACATATTTAATACTAACTTGAGCCACGTTCGTCGAGTGAGGATAAGTCATTGAAGACTAAACAAACAGGGTGGGTGTGTGTGTGTGAGAGAGAGAGAGAGAGAGAGAGAGAGAAAGAGAGAGAGAGAGAGAGAGAGAGAGAGAGAGAGAGAGAGAGAGAGAGAGAGAGAGAGAGAGAGAGAGAGAGAGAGAGAGAGAGAGAGAGAGCAACAAAAAAACCGTACAGTGGATGGTATCACAGTCTAAAAACGTCTCCTCTCTGAAAATCCTTACCGGGAAGAGAGGGGACTATAAACTGATTAAAAAAAAAATCACAGTCTTGTGTACCGATAATATGACACTGAAGATCAAACTGCGTAGAACCCTATTCTTTCAGATGAGGGTGTGAATCGAGGTCTGTTAACGCATGCATTTAATAATAATAATAATAATAATAATAATAATAATAATAATAATAATAATAATAATAATAATAATAATAATAATAATAATAATAATAATAATAGATGCTACATGCACTTTATTCCTAAATCAGACTCAAAACGCGGCGATCGGTAACCACGCTCACATGTTACAGACACACATTAAACACACACTCATCGCTCAAACGTGAGGTGCAAATGCAAAGGAATTTTTTTGTTATTTTTTGACAGACTGCATCCAATACCACTATTGAAGAGTGTGGAAAACCGGAGTACCCGGATTAAACCCTCTGTGACCTGAGCGGGGTTCGAACCAGCGAGCTTCGGCATAGCAAACCAGCTCACTATCAACGCAGTTTGAACGTCCTGACTCTCATCTCCTAGACCGGCGAGTGCTGGAAATAAACACAGCCAGCAAGCAATACGCCCTGTCCCCGACGTCCTGGGTGAAGCTGTTTCTGCGGCTGTCGCGTTTCCCTTGAGGAGGTAACTCAAATTTCATCCCGGCCCAGCGGGCGACGAATATTTTTGAAAAATCCTCCCCTCCTCCTCCCCTTCCTCCCTCTTTCCTCCCTCCAATCCCTCCTCCCCTTCCCCCCTCCCCAAAAGAAAAAAAATTCAAAGGAAATGCTTGGCGTGTAATAAAAGCCTAGCCCATAGACTACTTACTATGACCATATTATTTTCCCCTTACCATCATCTGGATCGCTGGTGTCAGAATAATGTGACCAGTAGTCGCCTATACGCTTCGGCGTCGTGTGACTATAATCTTCAGTTACATATTTTTACTTACTAGCTGACCAGTACAATATTGGTTAATGATACGGAAAGAACAAACTGTGAAAGTGGTATCTCACGACCTATCCGCAGTTGAGGTGCCGGGGGTTTCAGTATAAATAGTATCCCCACTTTCTGGAAATTTTGTGCTTTAAATTTTCACTGTCGCTGTCTTTCTCATTTGCTCTTTCTCATTCCTGCTCTATTCTATCAATCTGCTATACTATCGTCTTCTTCGCTAGCCCTGTCTCCTACCTTTTTTCTTGAAAACTCTTCCGGGATAAGACTCCTTATTTGTGTATGAGGTCTGTTGGATCAGCTTGGGAATATTGGACGCTTTCTGCCAGGTGGTCACTAGGGCTTCCTATGATGTTATTATTTAGTAATGTAGGCATTTTATATGTATGTGTTTTGTTGATAATTTATAATGATGTTTGTATTCTATTTTGTTTTTGTAAACGGGGGGTTCGATAAGTTGGGGTGAAGCCTCAGCCGTCCCCTGCGTGGGATGTCTTTATTGTAAAGTACTGGCTGGTGGAGAGCTTTCGGTTTTACCACTAGGGTTGTTTCAGCAGATCTTTTATGCGGATCGGGGGTTGTCCGGTCCTGATTTGGCTCGGAAGAGTCCGCTGGACCTAAAGCAATAATAGTGTAATGTAATCTCACGAACTCTCTGTTGTCCACTGTTTTAATTTGCTACTGGAGTGGGTTGCGTCAAAATATTTACTTTGTGTTGATGGCCGCTGGGAATGTTGACCACTATAAGGGGTGTCAGACCACTCAGCGAGTTTGCCCTTATACTGGTAGGTCTACGTAGACCCGTACATAAAACGCTCATGATGCATGTTACAGTTTGAAAGTCATAATAGGGTTGGCAAAGGGTTAAATTAAAAAAAGGGTGGCGGTGGTGGTGAAAGTGTGTTTGACAGGAATAAAATTTATCTTTTGTGGCTCAATAAAAGGACATTATCGCAAATAGATAAGCGACGAAAACGAAAACGACAGAACGTGGCAAGAGGGATGGTGTGTGTATGAGGGGACAATTCAATTGTTAACAATTCAGAGTAAAACGCGCCTGTAGGTATTTGATCAGAGGCTTCATAGCCTATGAATGTAACATGTTCAATTTAAAAACTGGACAACACTGCTTCTTCTTTATGGTCGGTTGTTTAATGTTGACATTTATTGCCTTAAATTACCACTGTTTCCGTCATTCTCATTTATTTTGTCTCTTTCCTAATCTGTTCTATCAATATATCTTCTTCGCCAGGCCAGTCACCTATCCTTTCCCTTGAAAGCTCTCCCGAAATCCTTGCATGTGTATGGGGTCTGATGGGTCAGCTTGGGGATACTGGACGCTTTCTGCCAAATGGTCACAAGGCTTTCTATGGTATTATTACTTAGCAATTTAGGCATTTTATATGTATTTGTTTTAATATTTTATAATGATGTTTATATTCTATTTTGTTTTTTGTAAACGGAGGTTCCATAAATTGTAGTACAGCCTCAGCGACCCTTGCATGAGAATGTTTTTATTATAAAGTGACCGCCTTCAGTTTTACAAATAGGGTTGTTTCAGCGGATCTTGTATACGGATGAGGAGGAGGCGGTGAGTCCTCTTTCAACCAAGTTGTTGTCCTGATTCGGCTCTTTGCAGTCCGTTGATTACTTAACTAACCTTTTACTGATCCATTGCAAACTCTGCATTCACTGTCAGTGGTTTTCGAGCAATATGGCACCTTCTTCATAGTTTGCTCTTCACTTTCACTCTGATAATCTCTTCGCTTTCACTCTGATAATCAACATTGTTAGTTCTTGATGTGACAAAGTTGCCGTTGGTATTGCAGTTTTCTTTGCCTGATCGAAACATTTGTGGCGGTGGAATAATAGCTTTCTGCATGGCCTCTACCGCTTCTGATAATTTCCTGAAGCTCTGGTGTGATGGTTGTGGTTACCGGTTGCAGAGTTTGATGCTTCATTCTACGAATCGAAAATGCCAACAATCTTTCCTACACTAACTGCATAGAACTTTTGTAATGCCTTTTCCTTCCTTGATGGTTTCCCCATCCCTGCGCATACGTTTTGTTTTGGCTTTTCTGCGTGCGTTACAGTTTATTATGACGTCATTACCTTAGTAAAGGCGATGTTTTGGGAAGTTTCAAGCGTAGATTGCCGCTGTTTGGTCAAATATTTTGCCTACAGACAACGGTTTGTTGCTGTTTGTTGATTTGTTTGTCCGCCATTATCCGAAGTATCGTATGTGTGGGTGTGTGTGTAGGGGGGGTGCGTGTGTGTGTCTGTGTGTGTGTGTGCGTGAGTGTGGGGGTATGTGTGTTTTTGTGTGTGTGTACTGTGTGTGTGTGTGTGTGTGTAGGTGTGTGTGTGTGTGCGTGTGTGTGAAAGTATAAACTCATTTTTTACGATGAAAAGACTTTACATTTAGAATTTTTAAAAACATTGAGAGCTAAAACTTCTGACTTTTACGAGAGTGTGTACAGTTTGTAAGGGATTTAACTACATTCCAGAATGCTTACGCAAATGGGGGTCGGGAGGTAAGGGTAAGTGGGAAACGGGGGAGCGACATGGGGGTGTGCGCGGTGGGGACAGAGGAGAAATATGGGGGTGCGTCTCCATTTTGGCTTTCACAGAAGACCACTCACACTTCGGATCGATATCATTCTTTCAAATTTCAATAAGTTTTCTGAAAGTAAAGTTGAAGTGGCTTTAACAGACAGAACGCACACTTTCTTTTGAAAGCGTTATGAATGCGATATTGATGTGGCTTGCAGACAGACGTCGTCTTTTTATTTTACGGTTCACGAAGCAATGGAAGTGGAAATTATTATGACAAATCGGTGCTGTCACTCTATTGAACGTCAGTCTAAAGTGTACACTAGTCTAGGCCGGGTATATAACACCACATACGCGTGCGGTGAACGTGGTCGACCTGGACGCGCTCCAGAATGACGTCTTCGCCACGAGCTTTCTTTTGTTTGCGTGCTTCCATACCCTATTTTCCCTTTTTAATAGGCTCGCGATCGACGGGTTTTCTGCGGGTGATTTTCACCGTTTAAAGACACCTACAGACTGCATGTCATGAAAATGAAAGCAATATGCTTCAAGATCACACTAGTACGTTTGTATTTTCTTCAGAAAGGAACTTAGCTGCAGAAAGGAAACCGTAAAAATTATTCCAAGTCCTGTTGTTGTTGTGGCGGTGGTGGTGGTGGTGGAGGTGGTGGTGGTTGTTGTTGTTGTTTTAAATGCTGTTGGCTTGCAAACTCTGCTCAGGTCCCTTTCATTAGCTACGTTAGTAAAGAAGAAGAAGAGGAAGTAAGATCAACTACTGAACTAGAATTTCAACAACAACAGCAACAGCAGCAGCAGTAGCAACAACAACAACATAAAAATATATCACAAAATTATTTGAATTAGAAAGATCAGACCATCAGATGTTACACGGTTGTTGTTCCTTTTTTTTCATATTAAGAACAATAAATAAACAATTATATTCTAGTTTTAGATTACACAGATTCTGATTTATTTATGCTTAACTAATTACATTAACATAAGAAACCCAATTCTGCAAGATCACCTCTGATTGGTCAACCTGATATCCGTTAAAATCAACTACCCCCCCCACCCCCACCCTGTCTGTTTCCCTCTCCTTAGATTCGATGTTAGTCTACACCCCACCCTATCGCACCACAACTTTATTGATAGCTGTCAGAGTGAAACAGACTGGACATGTTTCCTTTTGAAACAGAATAGATGAGTTCCTCACTATTTCATTATCTGTCCACGTGCAAACAACGCGCAGTTTCGAACCATTTTTAAGTGCGTGCGTGCGTTTGTGTGCGTGTGTGTGTGTGTGTGTGTTTAGGACTGTGGTTCTGATAATAGGCAGCCTAGGGAATGTGCATAAAAGGGTAGTATCAGGACTGAAAATGGTTGGCGTTCGCGCTTACAGTGCCAAGTGGTTTGTCAAATATTTCAGTGTGGGAATGAAGATTGGTCCTGTAGAGTGTGGCAAAATCGATGTCATGATATGAGTGTGTGAATACTAGTTGTCCATTGTGACTGATTCTTTTTAAAATTTTGTTATTACTGACAAAGATGGCAGGGGTGTACATGTATATACGGTTGTGGTTAAGTCCTGTCCTATCCCATAACTCGAAAGTCTTTGGGGCACAACAGATGGATCGTTTAATTAGCGTACTCCTTTCTCTATCCTAAGCAGTCCTGATCGCTTCACTCAGTGTAAAGCCAGTCCATTCTCGAATGTGGTCTTCCCACCTCTTCATATGTCTCCATCTTCTTCTGCCTCCTTGCACCGTGCATGCCTTGCTGGATGGTCTTTGCAAGGCCTGATGCTCTGGTGATGTGGCCATACCATCAGAGTTCGTCGGACTTCGTCGTTGGTAACGTGCAGGGTATAGGAAATGACTATAGAGTGCAGCAGCCTTACATTGGAATGTAGACTGATGGTCCTGTCTTTTGAAATGGACTTCAACCTTGTCAGAGCAGCAGTGTTTGTGTTATTCAAGAGAGGACTTCCTGTTGGGATCCATTGTCTGATACAAATGCTCCTAAATATTCTAAATATTTTAAATATTTCAAGAACGCGTTTGACCGAGTCTGGCATGCTGCTCTGTGGACAACCGTGAAAGTGTACAACATCAGCCCCAACATTATTAAAGTCATCAAAAGCCGCTGCTACTTATAAGAACTAAGTTTAGCTTCCAACTGAAGTATCCACCTAGGTGAGGTTACACAGAACTTGGAGGACTATTTAGGCTAGTGAATCACTCAAGCGGAACATCAATTTAAAGCGATTGTTAAAGTTAACGTACCGACACATTGATGATCGGCGTTTATTCAATAATTTGCAGGGGGCTGGGGTGTGGCTCTTTTAAAAAAAAAAAACTATTAACTTCTTTTTTTTACGACTTAATAGCATACCTCTTTAGATCTATTATACCGAGGTATATAAAGCTGGCTAACACGTGATCGTTAGGAAATGCTTACTGATCTTTAGCAAACGTTGACTGAGTTTGTGTCAACTCTTGCAAACGCGAGCGGTGGCGCGCGTCTCCGCGGGGTTCTTTGGTACTAACGCAAAAACACTTCACTGACTCGTGAATATTTATCTGCTTTAAATGGAAATACAAACTTGCAAGGTCCGTTTTTTAAGCCTGTGGGCGGCCAAATAAAACGCCAATCACGGACTGTGATTTTGCATGCCACTACTTTTATAACGGGCTAAACAGAAGAAAGCGAACAGGACATATGTAATACATAACTAAATTCCGTCATATTAACCATACAGATCAACTGTGACTATAATGATAATAATAATAATAATAATAATAATAATAATAATAATAATAATAATAATAATAATAATAATAATATAATAATTATTATTATTATTATTATTATAATTATTATTATAATTATTATTATTATTATTATTATTATTATTATTATTGTTATATGAATTTATTTGACGCCTAACCTCTAATTTAATAAAGCTCTAAGCGCACGACTGAAGCACGCTCGCGCGCATTGCTAAAAATACACAGCGCATCCCGTAATTCCCGCCCTCTTACACACACACACACACACACGCATAAACACACCCACACACGCACACACACACGCACACACACACACACCTGAGAGCCAAAACACATCCCACAATCCGATGCTAGGGAAAAGACAAGATGTAGCAGCGATCAATTTAAGTATTTTTGGAACAGATTATGTCTTCAGAGAGTTGCGAAAGGAATAGGCACCGTCAGAGTGACGGATATTGAATGGAAGGTCATTCCAGATACAAGGAGCTTGATAGCAGAAGGAACGTTAGCTCTAAGTTTTTGTTTTGACAAAAGGAATTTCTGAAGAGTTTTGAGTCTTTGGCTGAAGGGAGGTGCCTGGACGGTGTATAAAGATGGAGGAGATCAGACAAGTACTGACTTGTCCCTTATACGCTTTAGTGTCCGGGGACGTTAATTTAACAAATGGCAAGTACTGAGTAGCATTGTTTGAAAGCACGTTGAATGTTTGTTTGTTGGGTAGATTAAAGTCTCCGGACACATAGCGCATATAGGAGACGTAGATACGAAGTTCGATGAAATAAGAAGTCGTTCTGGAGTAAGAGAAGTTCGATGAAGAAGAGGTCCTGTTGCAGTAAGAAAGTCGCATGAAGTGGAGCGCGCGAAGCAGCTACTACAGTCAGATGAAGAAATCAGATTAAATCAGGAGAGCCGCTGAAGTAAAAATGTCTGGAGGAAGGAGGAGCGCAGGGGTGCGC
This sequence comes from Oncomelania hupensis, assembly GCA_036898135.1. Classification (NCBI taxonomy): domain Eukaryota; kingdom Metazoa; phylum Mollusca; class Gastropoda; order Littorinimorpha; family Pomatiopsidae; genus Oncomelania; species Oncomelania hupensis. The sequence continues at coordinate 81,290,383 of CM072512.1, read as the reverse complement.
AGTCGGGTGTAGTAAGAGCGCCGAGCAGGACACGGGGCCGGTCCTGAAGTGCCGATGTGGCTCGTGTAAAAGTGCCGATGTGGCTCGTGTAAAGGCGCCGACGAGGCCGCAAAAAGATGCCCAAGCAAGGCCGAAGGAGGGAGGGTAGGCGAACGCAGGGAGCCACTGGCGGTGTAACACCTGCTGTCCGGAGGTCGCCACTCTCCACAGGGAGCCCTACGTTGCCCAATCGTAGAGAAAGGTGGAGGGCTGCCGTAGGCAAGGCAGGCGGAGGTCAAGCGAAGCGGGCCCACAACGCAGCACGACCGTCGCCGAAACCCACGTAGCCCTATTGAAGAGAAGATGAATGGGTTGAAGTAGAGTGATGTATCGGGATCTCCCACAGTCGATGACAACAGCTTCGACTTCCGGACTAACACCGCCGGACAGGACCCCAACCATACCGACAGTGCGTCCTCATCATCTAGGCATGCTGGGCCGCTGTAGGACTGAACGTCTCCGTGAGCAGGTGTGGGCTCAAAAAAGCCTGAGGACCGCCGCAGTAGAAAATGCTGGTCGGCAACCGCCGCAGTGGAAAATGCAGGTTGGCTAGGCTGGCTGAACAGCTAACCGCCGCAGTGGAAGATGCAGGTTGGCAGATGGTGAAGAAAAAGGGTGCCCAACACCTCAGCGAGTGGTCAATGCTGGAGCTCGAAAAGACAGACTCCGAATCTGCCAGCCGAGACTGACAGACCCGTCCTTGCCTGTCGCTGTTCAGCGAATGGTGCCGCACGTTGAAGCAAGCATAGGCAATTTTATAGTCAACTCGAGTCGACCATCAACGGGTAACCAATGAAGGGAGCGAAGGAAAGGCGTTACATGATCAGATTTTCTAAATTTGCAAACGACGAGCTGCAGAATTTTGGACCCGCTGAAGTTTGCTCAGAAAATACTTAAGACAGCCAGCGAAAAGACTATTGCAATAATCTTTACGAGAAAGAACCAGAGAACAGACAAGTATTGTTGATGCATCTTTCGTTAGAAGGTGACGGATAGAACTAATGTTTGTAATCTGTATGTAAGCAGACTTAAATATGTTCTGAATAATATGGTCAAAGAAGGCGAGATGTCAGTTAAAAGTGAAACAAAACCAATGTTGTGTTGTTGTTGTTGTTTTTTAAACTGAGGTTGCGAATTTAATATCTGCATCAGACTACAATTGACGAGGGCATTGGGTGTTGAGTGACAGAGTGCTGAGATCTAACGAGCATGCATTCAGTTTTGGAGTAATTTATTTGGAGCCTGTTGAGTGTTATCCATGATTTTAAGTTAGCAATACAACTTTGCATAGTTTCAATTGTCCGTTGGAATTGACTAAGGACTGTATTTTTGTACAACTGGTTGTCATCATCATTTCTAGCATATACCTAGAACAGAGAAGAAGAAAACATCCTCCAAATTCTCAGCGAAGACGTTGAGGCAGCAGTGCATTCGCTGAAGAAAGGGAAGTCAGCAGGAGTGGACAACATACCCGCGGAATTGCTTCAAGCAGGAGGAGAAGCGATGATTGACGCCCTCACTATTATCTGTAACAAGATCTGGCAGAGTGGGGAGCGGCCTACACCATGGACCCAGTCGCTTGTCATCTCTCTTCCCAAAAAAGATAACCTTCAGGAGTGTGAAAATTACCGCACCATCAACCTCATCAGCCATCCATGCAAAGTCCTCCTGAAAATAATACTTAACAGGTTGAAACCCCAAGCTGAACAAATAATAGCTGAAGAACAAGCAGGATTCATGTCAGGGGGAAGTACCACTGAACAGATTTTCAAATACATACAGCACCAACAACATCTCTATCACGTGTTTGTAGACTTTAAGAAAGCCTTTGACCGAGTCTGGCGTGCAGCCCTGTGGGCAACCATGATAGTTTACAACATCACCCCTAAAATTATTGAAGTCATCAAAAGCCGGTATGACAAGGCTACCAGTGCAGTCCTCCACAACAGCGCCATCGGAAACTGGGTTAGAACAACAATCGGTGTGCGTCAAGGATGCCTACTCTCTCCAACACTCAACATTTTTATAGAGCGCAAATTTCAGGTGCCCTTGCAGATCACAAAGGTACTGTCAGCATAGGGGGTAGAGCAATCTCCAACCTCTGTTTTGCGTATGACATTGATGGATTGGCTGCAGGGGGACAAGAATTTGAACAGCTGGTACAGAGGCTTGACACCACCTCCAGAGCCTATGGAATGGAAAGAAGTGCAGAGAAGGCCAAAATGATGACCAACAACACCAATGGCATCAACACGGACATCAAGGCCAATCCTTCAACACAGTGCATAGCTTCAAATATTTAGGAGCCATTGTATCAGACAATGAGCCCCGACAGGACGTCCTCTCCAGGATCGCTCAAACAACTGCTGCCATGACAAGGTTAAAGCCCATTTGAAAAGACAGGACAATCAGTCTACATTCCAAGGTAAGGCTGCTGTGCTCTTTTGTCATCTCCAGCTTCCTATACGCTTGCGAAACATGAACCCTCACAGCAGATCTACAACGAGAATACAAAGCATGGAGATGAGGTGTGCAGAAGACTTCTGGGAATTTCGTATACCCAGCATTTTACCAACGACGAAGTCCGACAGACCATCACACAAACCATTGGACAATACGATGACATGCTCACAGTGGTGAAGAAACGGAAAATCCGATGGTATGGCAGCGTCACCAGTGCATCAGGCCTTTCAAAGACCATCCTGCAAAGCACGGTGCAAGGAGGCAAAAAAGGGAGACAGAAAAAGAGGTGGGAGGACAACATTCGAGAATGGACTGTTTTGACACTGAGCGAAGCCATGAGGGTTGCTGAGGACAAAGAAAAATGGAGCAAGCTGGTTAAACGATCGTCTGTGGTACCCTTACGACCTTCGAGTTATGGGATAGGATAGGATAGGATAGTTTGAGTAAGCTGATTGTAAATGAAAAATGCTGCTGTAACTGCCTGAGAACATTCCTTTCAAGGGCTTTGGACAGAAAAGGAAGATTTGAAACTGGGCGAAAATTTGTCAGATCATTAAGAGTCAAGAGATGATTTCTTTAACAAGGTTTAGCAATGGCAGATCTGAAAGCGGAGGGAACTGAACTGCCGTGATTTGACAAAACCGAGTAAGTCCACCTAAGGTCGAAAATGAGTTTTTTGCGCCATCAAACTTGCAAGAGAATGACGCATCTTACCTGTAAAAATCAAATCCGAACTATGTTTAGATTTGGAGATATCATAGAGTAAGTCCTTGTTAAAAAAAAATTAAGTGGGGGAATAAACTGATAAAACCAAGCAAGTCCCCTGCGATTTTGTTTCGGCGATCCTCTGGCTGATGCTCGAGTTGGCACGATGACGTCATCTTCTACAATAACCTGACAAATAAAAGTAAGTCCTCCCGACCAATGAGAAAGCGCCTTATGATGAAGTGGACCAGTGAGAATCCATGTTATTGCTGCTGTGCAATATTATTTTCCTGTGAAAAAGATGACGAAATTTCAGTCAGCAAATGACGTGTTCGGCTTTTTGAAAAAGAGTTTTCTTCATGTACTTTCCTGCCCACCATGAAGGATCCTGTAGATCTTCCGCCTACGCGGCAACTTCAACAAGGTGTGGAAACAAACAAACTATCCTTTCCTATCCTATCCTATCCTTCCCGTAACCCTGAGGTCGTAGGGGCACCACAGATGATCGTTTAACCAGCATACTCCATCTCTCTCTGTCCTCAGCAGCCCTGATGGCTTCGCTCAGTGTCAAACCAGTCCATTCTCGGATGTTGTCCTCCACCTCTTTTTCGGTCTCCCTCTTCTTCTACCTCCTTGCACTGTGCCTTGCAGAATAGTCTTTGCAAGGCCTGATGATCTGGTGACGTGGCCATACCATCGGAGTTTCCGTTTCTTCACCACTGTGAGCAGGACATCGTGTTGTCCAATGGCTTGTGTGATGGTCTGTCGGACTTCGTCGTTGGTGATGTGTTGGGTATAGGAAATGCCCAGAGCTCTTCTGTAGCACCTCATCTCCATGCTTTGTATTATTCGTTGTAGATCTGCTGTGAAGGCCCATGCTTCGCAAGCATATAGGAAGATGGAGATGACAAGGGAGCGTAGCAGTGTTACTTTGGAATGTAGAATGATGGTCCTGTCTTTCCAAATGGCTTCAACCTTGTCAGGGCAGCAGTTGTTTGTGCGATCCTGTAGAGGACTTCCTGTCGGTACCCATTGTCTGATACAATGGCTCCTAAATATTTGAAGCTATGCACTGTGTTGAGGGATTGGCCTTTGACATTGATGTCCGTGTTGATGCCATTGGTGTTGTTGGTCTTCTCTGCACTTATTTCCATTCCATAAGCTTTGGAGGTGGTGTCAAGCCTCTGTACCAGCTGTTCAAGTTCTTGTTCCTCTCCAGCCAATCCATCAATGTCATCCGCAAAACGAAGATTGGAGATTGCTCTACCCCCTATGTTGACTGTGCATTCGTGATCTGCAAGTGCATCTGACATGATGCGCTCTAGGAAGATGTTGAAGGGTGTTGGAGAGAGTAGGCATCCTTGACGCACACCGATTGTTGTTCTGAACCAGTTCCCGATGGCGGTGTTGTGGAGGACTGCACTGCACTGGTAGCCTTGTCATACAGGTTTTTGATGACTTAAAAAATTTTAGGTCTGATGTACGCTTTCATTGTTGCCCATAGAGCTGTATGCCCGACTCGGTCAAACGTTTTCTTGAAGTCTATGAACACATGATATAGATGTTGTTGGTGCTGTAGGTATTTCTCACAGATTATTCTGAGGTTGAAAATCTGTTCAGTGGTACTTCGCCCTGCCCTGAATCCTGCTTGTTCTTCAGCTATGATTTGTTCAGCTTGGGGTTTCAACCTGTTGAGTATTATTTTCAGGAGGACCTTGCTGGGATGGCTGATGAGGCTGATGGTGCGGTAATTTTCACACTCCTGAAGGTTACCTTTTTTGGGAAGAGTGGTGACAAGCGACTGGGCCCATGGTATAGGCCACTCTCCACTCTGCCAGATCTTGTTACAGATAATGGTGAGGGCATCAATCATCGCTTCTCCTCCTGCTTGTAGCAGTTCCGCGGGTATGTTGTCCACTCCCGTTGACTTCCCTTTCTTTAGCGATTGCACTGCTGCCTCAACTTCTCCCCGGAGAATTGGGAGGAATTCTTCTTCTCTGTTCTCGGGACATGCTAGAACTGATGGGTCTCCATTTGGTGTATGGTTGTAAAGGTCAGAGCAGTACTCTGTCCATCTGTCCAAGACTTCTTGTTCTTCTGTAAGGCATATGCCAGACTTGCTTTGGATCGTGGAGACTTTGGGCTGTTTGACACTTGTCATCCGCTTTACAGTCTGGTAGGCCTTCTTGCTGTTGTTCTTTTTCAGACTGTTCTCTATTTCCTGGCATTGATCTTCTATCCAGTTCTCCTTTGCTGTGCGCATGCCTTTTCGGATGTCATTGTTGATTTTTCGGTAGACATCAGCTCCCTGTGAGGTGTTCTTTTTCTTTTTCTTTTTTAATCTCTCTTCGTTTATCACACAGATCCAAAAGTTCAGGTGTGATCCACGTCTTTTTCTTTGGTCGGTGCTTGCCAAGGATCTCAAGGGCGGCATCTGCCTCAGCTGAGTTGAAGGTGGTGGTCAAGGTGTTGACATCTACTTCACCAGCCCCCAAAATGAGCAGTGGTGAAAATTTCCCTTCAATTGTGACCTGAAATAGTTCTGCCACCTCCGGGTCTTGCAGTTTGTCCAGGTCGAACTTCAGTCTAGTGCAGTATTTACTCTCTTCAAGTGGAGCCGGAAAGACATCATCAAGAGATCGTGGTCACTTCCGATGTCTGACCTGGAAAAATGCGTGTCCTGCCAATGTTGATGCTTGATCTGAAGCGTTTCGTGACCATGATGTAGTCTATTTGGTTGTGATGCTTCCCCCCCCCCCTCCCGGGACTGTGCCATGTCCATCGTCTGGAGTTTTTGTGGAGATCAATCGTGTTTGCCAGTACCAGATTGTTGTATCTGGCAAACTCCAAGAATCTCAGACCCCTGTCATTTTTCTCGTTGTTGCAGTGGGGTCCACATGTGTCTCCCCAGTTGTGGTGCGCATCTTGGCCAACCTTGGCATTCCAGTCGCCTTGCACTATGACTATGTCCTTCTTCGGCACTTGGTCAAGGACCGCCTGTAGATTTTCATATAAAAATCCTCCACTTCGCTGTCGTCATAGTCTGATGTTGGGGCATAGGTCTGGATGATGGTGATGTTGAAAGGGGCTGCTCTCAGGCGGATGGTAATGAGTCTACTGGAGACTGGGCGGCAACCCATGACAGTGGCTAGAATGTTCTTGTGGACCAAGAATCCAACGCCGTGTTCGTGCCTGTCATCTCTACCGCTGAAATAGAGCTTGTGGCCTTTGTCGGTCGTTGTTTCACCTAGGCCTTTCCAGCGCAGTTCGCTAATGCCTAGAACGTTCCATCGATAGTGGTCCAACTCGTGGGCCAGTTCTTCTAATTTTCCTTCCGCAGTTAGGGTCCTGACATTCCAGGTTCCTATGACGATGTTGTTTCTCGTGCGGATCTTGCTAAATTGTCCATCAGTAGCATACTTAACACCTCCGTCCTGGTGGCCAACGGAAGGCGCGGTCCTTGAGCCGGGCGACGACCGATCCGATATGGAATTAGTGGATAGTGTCATCATGCATGTAGTGTGTCTTGGGCAAAAAAGGACCTGGCGGTGCCCAATCCTCTCCAGGCTGTTGGCCAAAGCCGAAATCCACGAATACAGTGTGGCTCGCCTTGGCCCCGAGCACGTGGTCGTTGAACCTGTATCAACGTGAGGTTTATCGCCCTGGCCGGTGACTTCTGTGTAGAAGACTTTCGCCCAGGGATGCCGTGCTAACATTACCCCTGTTAGTCACCTCTTACGACACGCCGGGAAACGTTTGGGCCTATTCTTCAATAATGGTACAGGACGCAGTCAATATAAAAATTTCAAAAATAAAAATTAGATTTTCTTTCCGTCTTCTAATAGCGATCTCCCTGCCTTTACACCACCTGTTTGAGTGAAGGATGTGTATTTGGTGTGTGTGAGGGTGCATGAGACAGGTGAGCGTGTATGTTGGTATAGATCGCCGCGCTTTGAGCCTGAATGATGATTTGGGGAAAGGCGCGTAAGCATCCTGTATTATTATTCAGTGCCCGAACCCACAAACAAACAGCAACAAATATATCACAGACACACAACAAGGGCAACAAAATACAAGACATACACGTGGTGTAAAGGCAGGAAGATCGCTACAATAGGAAACCGAAAGGAAAATAGTTTTGTATTTTTAAAATTAAATTGGCTGCATCTAATATTATTTTGAAGGGAGAGCAAAAAAAAACATGACTCCTGCATACCAACCCAGGAATATTAAGTGAAGAATGGCTAAAAACAATAAACAGGCACACATATACACCCACTGTAACTGCCGCACCCACATCTTACAAAACCCAACTTATGTGACTCATCTCGTCAGACTTTTTAACAAAGAAACGAAACGGCCTATGGGACTTACTTGGTTTGGCGAATTTTGAAAACAAGGATTTACTTAATAATAAACTGACAAAACCAAGCGGATTTGACTTACTTGGTTTTGTGAATTTTTTTAACAAGGATTTAATTCAATAATAAACTGACAAAACCAAGCGGGTGACTTGCTTGGTTTTGTCATGTTCTCAACAAAGACCTATCTCAAGAATAATCTGACAAAACAAAGCAAGTCCACAAATAGTCTTAAAACATCAAATCTATCAAACATTTCTTTAACATTCAAGGTATGCACTCTTAAATCGAGGAATTGCATTATAATATGCCCTTAAACTTCCAGAAACGATCGCGTAATATAGCGCAACACAAAACGTCGATTTTCTCGAAAGTAGGTTTTGTGGACTTGCTCGGTTTTGTCAGTTCACGGCAGTGAACCAGAAGTGAGAGAATGATTGACAATGGAAGTGATGGTAGGAAGCAATATGAATCAAGGCATTCGATCAGCTGTGGGGTTGGCGAAGGTTCGATGTCACAGGTTGTTGGAGTTGAAGTAAGAATAACCTTCTTAACGGTTTCCTGCGATACAGCCTCAAAATTGCAGAGCAGAGCACCATGAAAGCCACCCTCGGGAGCTGCAAACGGTGCTAGAGTCTGCCTGTCAAGATTATTTCTAATGGTCTAAATTTGGTTGTTGAAGAATTGCAGTAAGCGACCAGGTATCTAAAAAGCAGAATAAACTGAGGGAAGAGCTGATACTTTGGTTTTACCAAGCAGCTTGTTGCAGATCCCGAATAGCCGCCCACACGTTTCTGCGATTACAATCTGATAGCTAAAAAAGGAAGTTTTTGCATCACACACAAGCTTTTTTGTTTGAGCATAGAGTTTTTTATGAATTGTCAGCCCAGACTTTAGCCATCGACGTTCAACCTGACGACATTGCTGTTTTGCAGTCCTGACTTCACCACTAACAGAACTGAACCAAAGCGCATTTTTAGACCTAGCAGTTGATACCCGCAGTTCAGTGGCTGGGGCATGAACGTCTATATGAGGCGCCATTTGTAAATTAAATCATTATTGTCATTATATCTATAGAACATACATTTTACCTGTATAAAACATATTGTATACTTTTAAAATGAATTCTATGTCTATCAAATACATTCAATAGCAATACAAAACTTTTTATAGCTAAAAACAACATTTTTATAACTACAGACTACATTTTACAATATACGCGATCATCACGCCGTTTCTAAATATTATTCCGAAAAAATATTTTATCTCTAAACACTTCATTTTATCTCTAAACACTACATTTTATACATAAACAATTCATTTTATAGGTAATCAATTCATTTTATAACAACAAAGAGCTTTTATATCTATAAAATAAATGTTATAATATATACAATGCATTTTACCTGTAGAATGCATTCGGAGCATTATTTTACATTCGGCGCATGACATTAATTTTATACTGGCTTTCGCATTGCTGATCCCAGGGAAGCAACTCCATCCTCGTGTAGACTACTTGTAAACTTCTAAGCGACTCAACATGGTAAAGACCATAAAGTCTACTACAAAAAATGGCAAGGACCATACTAGTGTACTATATAAATTGGCGATGACCATACTAGTGAAATGCTGATAAAACATCAGCGGCATCATTGTCAGTCTCGACTGTTCCAATTATTTTTTGGTCGTCTTGAAAAACTATCGATAAGCACGAAGGCAAACCAGCTTCCATCGTAACTGTTACCTTGGAGATTGTTGACATCAAGTATGCCGTATTAGCCGTAAGCGCGGGAAGTCGATATAGGACTGTCTAGCGGGAATTCCCTACACGCGCCTTAGCTATCTAAATTTAGCTTATGCAACATGAAAAGGCGAGAGCCCAGCGCATATGTGCAGGGGAGGGGGGGGGCCTTTTTTCGTTGAATTGGTTGAATGTACCTATTAACCAATCGTCCCCTATACGCTTAATGAGTCCGGGGACGTACATTTTAATTTTAAAAAAAACAAACAAAACAACGTCAGCCATCTTTGCGCACCGCATAGCAACTTTGGGTCGCTTAGAACGTTACAAAATAAAAATAATCGAAGGGAGAGAAGCAGTTATACAATGAGAAAGTTAGTATAAAATTATTGTAAGGCGCCGACTGGAAAATAATTGGCGCGAATGCATTCTACAGGTACAATTCATTGTACGTGTTATAAAATGTATCCTATAGATATAAGTGCTCGTTGTTGCTATAAAATGAAGTGTTTGCAGGTAAAAGGAAGTTTTATAGATCGTTTTTGCTATAAAATGACTTGTTTATAGATACAATGACTTGTTTATAGGTAAAATGAACTGGTTACTTATAAAATGTTTTGTTTATAGTTAAAATGAATTGGTTACGTATAAAATGTTTTGTTTATAAATAAAATAGTTTTTTTGTGTTTAATATTTACAAACAGCGTGACTATCCGTGTATGATCTCTTGTATATCGTAAAATGTTGTCTGTAGCTATAAAAATGTTGCTTTATAGCTATAAAAAGTGTTGTATTGCTATAGAATGTATTTTATTGGTATATAATTCATTTTATAATTATACCATATCTTTTATACAAGTAAAATGTATGTTCTATAGGTATAATGACAATAACCATTTAATTTACAAATGGCGCTTCATACGTCTAATACGTCCCGCAGCACGCGGTCCAGAGCCCGTGTGCATGAAGAATCTTAAAGGGCAACTTAAGCTTAAGTTCGCTTACTCAAGCTTAAGTTTAAACTCTCCGTGTGCTTGAGTAAGCGAACTTAAGCTTAAGTTGCCCTTTAAGATTCTTCATGCACACGGGCACAGATCGTCAGCAGTAGGGGGCGATAATTCTGAAAGACTAGACTGAATGTCTCGGCAGAATTCAGAGCGATGGTGGCTCGGACATTACGCACTGTGCATGTGACAGTGACAGGCGGAGCACGTGGAACATGAGCATTGATACTGGCCTTCACGCACAGATGGTCAGTAGCGATTGCGCTAGAGACAACAGTTGACTGCAGCCTATACCAAAACACATCCCACATTATAAAACGTTGAAATGTAAGAGCCCGGGATTTTGACTAATATTATTTTAGGCAAACTATTATGCGAATTGTTATGCGAGCTGATTGTTTGAAATGTCCTTTCTGTCCACTAAAACCAATGCTTCTTTGTTGAACTGTTGCTTATCCAATGATGTTATTCAATTTCCAATAGCCATTGCAAACATGCCTTGCTCGAATAACACATGACAGACGTTTTCATCTTCAAAGCTCCAAGTGCAAATTATGGAACTCGGTATTCAACATTTAAGCAATAACAGGGGCCCTGCTTTTTTTGTTCCTGTGACGTCACTAAAATCGATGATTATTACCTTGAGGTATCCGCGACAATATGCCTTTTTGTCCGGTTCACGCGTGAATTGAATTAGTTTTGGAATAAGTATTTATGTAATGAAAAAAAATCAATAAGTATGTATTTAATAAAATTCGCTCTGTTGTCACGAGACGCACGAACTCATAATTATTAAAAGTTTTCTATAGGTTTTATTAAAGTAATAAGTTTTCAGTGAGCGCAAGCTTGACAGTGTGACAAAGAAGGCTTAGATCGCGCAGTGTATTAATCAGATATACTACAGTTACTAGTGGTAGAGATAACCAAGCTCTTCTTCTCCACTTCAGTACTTGGATCTGGTCATGGGCGGAGCTCAGAGTCGGATGTCAGATGGTGTGTTTGTGCCACGCACGAGTGCGCGTGTGCAGAGAATGTGAGTAGAATGAATGAATGAATGGTTGAATTAATGAATGAATGAATGAATGAATAATAATAATAATAATAATAATAATAATAATAATAATAATAATAATAATAATAATAATAATAATAATAATAATAATAATTTATAATAATAATAATAAGGGTATTAAATTTTATATCACGCTTTTTCCTAATGACATCAGTTCAAAGCGCAGTTCGCACTCATTTATACGTAACGTTAACATCAAAATACATAAGCCTGCTAACAGAAGTGAAACAAAAACTAGACACTACTGTAAACTATACAAATATGAAAAAGAGAAACAAAGACTAGACACTAGTAAACTACGCAAAACCATAATACAAATATGAAAAGAATATTTACAAGTAAAATATAAAAGACTAGGGAGGGAAGGAGGAGGAGGAGAGCAGCTAAGGAGTGAGGAGGGTGGGGGCGTGCGGCGTGACGGCGGTGGTCTTAATCAAAACAGATGGATTGGTGATGGGAGACGAGATCAGACATTTTTAAGGATGAGACGAGTTTTTCAGTTGAATGAACATCATTGAAACTTAACCTCCAAACCCAACACTGGCGATTCGGTAGACAGAGTTAACCATCTCAGGGATGAGAAGAAGGGACCTAAATCAATACTGAACCACCAGAGCAATCATATTGTTAAGACCTGTTGCGTCTAGATTAGATAGATTGATTGAACAAAATCATAATGGATTTGCATGATCAGTTTGAAAGCGCTGGAACAGTCTCGGTATATTGCACTCGTACTGGTATTGTGTACCAATATACCGCTGCTATTAAAGCGTCATTGAACACGGTCCTAAGACATCCTGTTATAGTGAATTAAATTAAATGAATTGCCAGTTTACAAACAATTTCGTAGTGTTTCTAAGACGACAGTCTTCTTTTTATTAGAAACAGGAAAGAATTTGGACAGAATGAAAGAAAGAAAGAACAAAAGAAACATATAGGAATTAAAAAGACAAACTGAATGCATAGAGTGCCGTGAAGTCCTCAATGTCGTGTTGTAAGTATGCAGAAAATAGGCCTACTGAAGATTAATGTTTCACTAATAGATTTTCTTTTGTGTCTTCTCTACAACACTAACAAAAAAGATGGCAAGCCATTCAAATGTGTTTTTTTTCCAGACTCTCACACACATACCCGAAAAATCAGCATTTTCAAAAAGTGTTCATTTTCTTGGTGGTGAATCGGCTTTACCCTAACAAAGAAAAATAAAAACATGGAATTATAGGTCACTATCTGAGCAAAAACTATTAAAACAAAATGGGCTCAGCCAAGTTTTAGATACAGCGCTAAACATGTTTTTAAAATGGTGAACCACAATGGCTTTAACCTTTGAGAAAGTGCAAATACCAATGATTTAACATACTTGGCAGTAGTTAAGGTATTCGTAAAGTAAAAATGATGAATTTCGGTTAAGGTTATTCCTGAAATAGGACAGTGTGTTTTGAACAAAAAAAAAAGTGATATTTAGATCTATGGACCGTCCGACAGACAACCAGACTGCTACTGAAGGGTGGCCCATGATCTGAACTACGTGTATACCAAAACTCAACAAAATCGATTTAGTGTTTTTGAGATAGGCCCTCTTTAGCAAAAGATGTTTAGAAATAAATACACCTTTATGACGATTGGTCAAAATACGTTCAGTGGTTCCTGAGATATGGCTTCCAACGGACCGATCGACGGACCGTCCGACATTTGGATCAACATTAGACCTGTCCGGGTCGCCCGTGAGGGAGTGAGAAACAAGTGCGAAGTGAGATTACATTACATTACATGATTATTGCTTTTAGGTCCAGCGGACTCTCCCGAGCCAAATCTGGACCAACGCGAAGTGAGATGAAAACAGAGAGAGAGAGAGAGAGAGAGAGAGAGAGAGAGAGAGAGAGAGAGAGAGAGAGAGAGAGAGAGAGAGAGAGAGAGACAGACAAATAAAAAGACATACAGACACAGACCGACACAGAAACCTGAGTAAGAACATCTACAGTGTACCCGGTGTAGCAGGCCCGATTATACTCCGCCTCAAGTATACCCAGGGTATAAACTGGCCTAACCCAGACTATGCCCCCGTATAAACTGGCCTAGCCCAGACTATACCCCTGGGTATTATCTGGCCTAGGCTCGTTTAACCCTCTCCTGCCCATTATAACCCCCCCCCCCCCCCCCACTACGGAAGACCTTATCCTTCACGTTACTCTTTAATTTATGTGTTGTAATTGTTCTGATGCACTCAGATAGATAGATAGATAGATAGATAGATAGATAGATAGATAGATAGATAGATAGATAGATAGATAGATAGATAGATAGATAGATAGATAGATAGATAGATAGATAGATAGATAGATAGATAGATAGATAGATAGATAGATAGATAGATAGATAGATAGATAGATAGATAGATAGATAGATAGATAGATAGATAGATAGATAGATAGATAGATAGATAGATAGATAGATAGATAGATAGATAGATAGATAGATAGATAGATAGATAGATAGATAGATAGATAGATAGATAGATAGATAGATAGATAGATAGATAGATAGATAGATAGATAGATAGATAGATAGATAGATAGATAGATAGATAGATAGATAGATAGATAGATAGATAGATAGATAGATAGATAGATAGATAGATAGATAGATAGATAGATAGATAGATAGATAGATAGATAGATAGATAGATAGATAGATAGATAGATAGATAGATAGATAGATAGATAGATAGATAGATAGATAGATAGATAGATAGATAGATAGATAGATAGATAGATAGATAGATAGATAGATAGATAGATAGATAGATAGATAGATAGATAGATAGATAGATAGATAGATAGATAGATAGATAGATAGATAGATAGATAGATAGATAGATAGATAGATAGATAGATAGGGTTAGGGTTAGTTTTTTTTTTAGTTGTTTTTTTTTTACACGCAAGCAAAAGGCTGTTACCTGAGAGTTGGTCACGCAAACGGTCATGTACAACAAACCCATGAGTGAAATCTCTTTAGGTGGGGGTATATTCCGGGCGCGAGGGATATGACCTGGCCTAGGCTGATCTATACCCAGGGGGTTAAACCCGCCTAGGCTACATTATACACACGGTATAAAGTAGCAAGGGGTATATTCCGGCCTGTTACACCGGTTCCTAACGTGAAGAAACTGTGCAATGTCGAAATGACCCAATGATGTGCATCGCTAGCCTAGTAGCAACACCTCTTTGTCTGATCTTTTCTGAATGAATTCCCCGTGTAACTTTCCACATTCAACATAGCAGTGACACACAGGCGCTTGTATCTGGACACGATACCAAAGAGAAGGGAGACGCGTCACAAGCATAGGCGCTCACGTATCCAGATACAAGCGCCTGTGCAGTGACACTATTACTGATCCAGCCACAGAACACCAGCTTTCTCTTGGACTTTTCCATTTGTAATTTTGTATTTTCTCGGTGGGTCTGTTGCACGCTACATCAAGAACCAAGGAACGGGTTTGGCAAAACTTCATAGTAACATTATCACCTTCCTATACTAGCTCATTTTCTCTGTCGCCAAGATCAAGGTTACTGGAGTAATTTCTTCGCTAAACATGCTTTGCACTCTATCTCACAAACGGCTTAACCGATTTTGATGATGGGTCTGGGAAAAGAGAGGAGAGGGGAAAGAGGGTAGGCTGTGTGTGTGTACAGATTCTTTAACTAATGGCCAACTGGTCTGTTGCAATTACTGTTTTGCCCTATAAGCAATGATTATCTACCTAGCTAATTACTTTGTAGGTCTTTCGGTTGGTTGGTTGATCCGTCGGTGGGTTGACACTTTTATGTTTAAACCTCTTTCTTTTCTCTTTATTTTTTTTCTGTTATTCTGTATCTTAAAAAAGGACAGCTGATTTTGATTTTTTTTTTGCTATATAGATACTGAACAACTACTCGGTCTGTCATGTTATTCACATTTGCTCTTTCTTAAAGGTCAAGGTCGTTGAAGTCAATCATTTCTAAACATGTTTTGCACTTTATCTCAAAATAGGTGGAACAGATTTTGATCGGTTTGTTAACCAGCAGATAGTTCAAAGAGTGACTCCATTGTCAATTGTCTTTAGGATAAATTCGAGTGACATCAGCTCCACAGAAGTCACACACTTTGCACATTACACAGACTATACCCAGACGGAAAACTCACGTCATTTTGCGTTGCCTTTTATAAGAGTTGCGTCTCTTCAAAATGGGTTCTCATAGTGGCGGCTGTGAAAGTGAAGCGCAGAGCTGGAGAGAATCACTGTGTGGCACCGCAACAATGTGTATATTTCCATTTGCAAAGAGAACTCTTTATTTCGTTATCTGCTCGACGGATCAAGTTATGTGTGATATTTAAATACAGTTGTATGCTAGTTGCAAAATATTTTATCTGTGCGAAAAGACAACGTACACAAGAAAAATTTGAGGATTAAATCCTTTGACAGTTTTACAAATTTCTTTTTGCAGTAATTTATTAAAACAAAATTGGCCAGATTTGTTTAAAAAAATAACTAATTAAAAATTGAGGCGTTTCTACTTCATGCAGCTTTTCCCAAAAACCAAACGGATGGTTTGTGATCCAAAATGTACCAAAGCACAAACTCATACAAAGGTATCTTTAAAAATGTAAATTCTATGTTTACTCATTGTATGTAAGCCTAAAATAGCTTTATTTGAGATGAAATTTTATGTTATATAATGCATGATTTTTAAGTACTTTTGCTGTTGTTCATAATTATATTAAAATTCACCTTGCCACATTCATTTCATAGTTGGTTGAACTTTGTTGTGTACATTTATATTGAACATGGTGCTATTATTAATGTCAATATAATTATGTGTGTGGATGCGTGAGAGCGCTTAAAGCAGACTTTGGTTAGGTTTTGCGTTTTATAAAATAATATTTTTTTCTTCTTATTCTTTCTTTTTTCCCCATCTTCCATCTCTTTCTCTCTTTATATGTTTCTCTGGGCGTGGTTTCTTGTGTTGTTGAAATACAATTGTTTTTGTTTTTGATTGAATGTTCCCACTCACACACATACCAAAATTACAACTTTTAAAAAAAAAACTATAATAAAAATAAAAATAAATCAACAGGTTTAAGTGAAAGGCAGGAATATAAAAATAATTAGAACTAAATTCAATCATTAAAAAATGCATCAGCCAAAACCCCCACAAAAGTTCAAGTTGAATTTATTGCCAAGTATACCTTATGAATACTATGAATATGTTTTGGTACAGTGGCAAATTGAACATACGTTCCCACTGAATGATTGATTATATATGAAATAAAAGTGACTACACGTGTGTGTGTGAAGGGGGGAGGTGTTTGTGTTTGTGTGTGGGTGTGGGTGTGGGTGTGTGGATGTGGATTTTATACATACTTTTTTTATATTTCTTATGACATTCAACGTGTTTTTATCTCATAATGTTTTAATATTGTGTAAATATTTATTCTTGTATGTGTGTGCGTGTGAACGCTCAGAGCAGACTTTAGTTTGGATTTGTGCATTAAAAAATAAATTATTATTATTTTAATTATTATAATTATAATTATAATTATAATTTTTTTTTTACTTTTTAAAAATTATTATTATTATTATTATTGAATAGAAATTATAAACTACACATCTACACAAACCACTAGTAATCATTTAACATAATTAGTCTTATTATCGATCATCGTTATTAAGAAGAAGAAGAAGAAGAAGAAGAAGAAGAAGAAGAAGAAGAAGAAGAAGAAGAAGAAGAAGAAGAATGAGATTTATATTGCGCACATTTCCAACAAAGTTCATGGCGCGAAGAAACAGAGCTAAAAGAGCACACACAGCTCTAAAAGAGTACACACAGAACAAACGACAGTACATCAACTGGGACACACGTTAATAGTCTACAGAGCGCTCTTGGAAATGACTAGTTCAGTAGGGAGTAACATTTGCCAAAAATGTGTGTCTTAAGCTGGGTCTTGAAGGCGGGGTGAGATAAGAGCGATCGGAGCTCGAGGGGAAGACTGTTCCATGCTGAAGGGCCGGTGTACGTGAAGGCTCTTTCGCCAGCGGTGGTAAGTTTGGTTCGAGGAATTCTGCACAACCGTGTGTCGGCAGCAGATCGGAGGGAGCGAGACGGGGTGTAGAGGTGAAGACATTGGCTGAGATATGCAGGGGCAGAGTTTGAAAGGCATTTATGACAGAGGCAGCACAGTTTGTAGTTGATTCGCTCTTCAAGGGGTAACCAGTGAAGAGAATGGAGGAGAGGAGTTACGTGGTCAGTCTTTCTTTTGTTGAGGATCAGGCGGGCAGCGTTGTTTTGGACCCGTTGAAGAGGGTGGATGTGCTTAGACGGCAAATTGGCAAGAAGGGAGTTGCAGTAATCAAGTCTGGAAAAGATCAGAGAGACGATGAGTTTGGTGCAGGTTTCATGGGTCAGGAAGTGGCGGACTGAAGAAATTTGCCTGAGGTGGAAGTAGCAGGTTTTGGTCAAATATGAGATCTGAGGTTTCATGGAAAGGGTGGAATCGAGGATGACTCCCAAACTTTTTACTTGGTCAGAGAATGGTATTGAAGTGTCTTCAAGGTCAAGGGAGGATGTGGCAATGGTAGAGAGTTTGTGTTGAGTACCAGTCAGAAGTGCTTCTGTTTTGTCGCTGTTTAGTTTTAACTTGTTTTCTGTCATCCAGTTCTTAAAATCGGAGATGCAGGTGGAGATGGAGGACAGCATATTGTCAACACCGTTTGGTTTTGAGCTGGAGTGAAGTTGGGTGTCGTCAACAAATGACTAATGCTGGAGGTTGTGGCGGTTAATTATTTGTGAAATGGGCTGAGTGTAGAGGGCGAAGAGCACTGGACCAAGGACTGAGCCCTGGGGTACTCCACAGGAGACGGTTGCTGGCTGAGAAGAAGTGGAGTTTGTAACAACGGTTTGAGTCCTGTCAGTTAAATATGATTCTAACCAGGCCAACGCGGTGTCTTGGATGCCAAAGATGTCATGGAGGCGACGTAGTAGAATTTGGTGGTCGATCGTGTCGAACGCAGCCGATAGGTCTAGTAAGACAAAGGCCGATATTTCACCATTGTCTGTTGCATTGCGAAGATCTGACGTCATGCGCAGAAGGGCAGTTTCGGTACTATTTAATGGGCGGTACGCAGACTGATTGGGAGGTAGAAGAGAATGGAGGGAGAGATGTTGGTTAAGCTGTTCGAGCACAAGGCGTTCAAGGAGTTTTGAGAGGAAGCTGAGGTTTGATACAGGCCTGTAGTTTTTGAGGTCGTTATGATCAAGATTGGGCTTTTTGAAAAGGGGGCTGACAATAGCTGACTTGTATGTATGAGGAAAGATGCCGGAAGCCAAAGAAGAGTTGATGACTGCAGCGATGTGAGGAAGGATTTTGTCAATGATTTTTGAGAGGAGACACGCGGGTAGAGGGTCAAGTTCACAGGTTTTCAGGGTCATGTTTTGGAGAGTTTTCTTGATGTGCTCGACGGAGACAGGTTGGAACATTGTTAGTGGAGATCCAGAGAAAAGTGATGGAGGGGGTGATGGAGTGAAGGGCGTTTGATCAAGGTCAGAGCGGAGGCGGTCAATTTTGTTGATGAAGAATGCTGAGAATAGTTCAGGGAGAGCTTGGGGGTCGTAGACAGTTGGAAGAGGAGAAGCAGTTGGACGGCCGAGGAGGTTGAACAAAACAGAATAAAGTTCTTTCGAGGTTGATGCTGTCGCGATGGCTTTGTTGAAGAATGCAGACTTGGCGTCTATGATAGAGGTTTTGACTTTATGTTTTTTCTCGCTGTAGATCTGACGATGAACTTCTAGCTTGGATTTCCGATAGGCACGTTCAGCTCGGCGGCGTTCTTGTATGGCTTCATGTATCAACTGAGTGTACCATGGTGCTGGTGGCCTATCGGGAAGGGTTCGGGACGAGGACGGAGCATGCCGGTCGAGGAGGTTTAGTAGAGTAGAGTCTAAGTGGGCGGCGATGTCTGGGGCTGGGGGAGGTTGTGAAAGAAGTTGAACAGCCTCTTCAGTGAAGGCGTCGATATCTACAGCTTTCAGCTTTCGACGAGTAACTACTCTTCTCTGCTTGGCTGGTTTGCCAGTGTTGACGGCAAAGTTTACAACTGAGTGGTCGGAGATGGGGTCGTTCCATAGGCCTACAGCGCAGCAGCGTTACAAAAGTGCAGACACATAGTTCATTCATATGCATAGACTGGGCATTAAACAAATTGCAATAATTAATAATAGGAATACAATTCTTGATAAGTAATAACAGCATAAACATTTAATAAATTAATACATAAATATTAACGCTCCATTTCCAAAAAAAAGAGCAGTTTTGGGCGACACAGTTTCTATCGGAGAGTAACAGATCTATTGTTCTTTAATAACGTCTGCGACAGCGATCAACCCATGCGCAAGGGAGGTAAGCTATAAAAGTGGCTTGTAAGCGTTATATAGGAGTTTTCCGTCTGGGTATAGTCTGTGCTCATTATCAACGATCAACTACTATTGTCATTCCTTTTGAGGTTATAATTTCTTGTTGTTGTTGTTGTTGTTTGTTTTGTTTTTTGCAGTTTATTATCCCTTTTTGTCTGGAAACTCTGGGCCGCCTCCCCTGAGGAAGGCGTAGTCGCAACCTGTGGCGCACCCAAACCCAACCTACCTAACAGTATTTTGTGATTTTTGAAATTTTGCTTGGGGAGCAAACCGGAGTACCCGGAGAAAACCCCGGAGACGTTGCCCGAGTCGAAAGTAAATAATATTCGGAAAACATAAAGCCCAGATGCTGGATCGAACCCACACCTGTCAGGCGCCATTGGTTTCTGGCTTATGGACAAGGCAAGTTAGTCCCGCCTTAGCCACTTGGCCACAGCGCTCGCTCAAGATGTAAGCTGTATTGTATTTTTATGGTATGGTATTGTATTGTATTATTTAGCAACATCTTCTAAATAATACAGTATTTAGCAAATTCTGCTAAATAATGAATTATATAGGTAAACACATAATTATTTTACAACATTTTAAAATAATACATTATTTAACACAATCTGCTACATAGTGAATTATATAGGTAAATAATTCCTTATTTACCGACCAATGCCTTATTTTCCTATAACATGATCTATTTACCTAAACAAGATATTGTTTAGGTAAATAATAAGTTTTTTATTTACGGGGAAAATATAATATTTAGAGAAATCTTACATTGTTTGTAAACAAATGAATAGAAAATATGCTTCTAAATTAGACTATTTAGCTGAAAGTGGTGAAAATGAATATTTTACAAAGGGAATTCCATACTTTCTATCTATGATACATAGGTACTCTATCTATCGCTATGCTGCGAGGCCGAGGATTCATTTTCAGCGTGTAAAGCCCCTGTGTTGAAAAGGAATCATTTGATTTCAGCCGTGATAGCGAGCCTCTTGGCTTTCGCACACTAGCGGAGCGGAGACTAGTCGAGTTTTACGTTCGCTTCTTCTAGGGGGAGACGCGAGCAGGTCACGCGGTGTGAGCTTTGCGTGCCGAAGAACCATCCATAATCCAGAGCCATCCATAATCCAGAGCCATCCATAATCCAGAACCATCCCATAATTCCACTGGCTGTCAGTAGAATTGGGAAGGTACAAAAGCTTAATGTAGTTCTTTTTTGTTGTTGTTGTTGCTTCTTTGCTTCTTCTTTGTATTTTTTTTTGTACAGAATATGCAAGGCCCAATATTGTCTATAAAGAAAGGTTGCGAGTT
The DNA here is from genome assembly GCA_036898135.1 of Oncomelania hupensis. Taxonomy (NCBI): domain Eukaryota; kingdom Metazoa; phylum Mollusca; class Gastropoda; order Littorinimorpha; family Pomatiopsidae; genus Oncomelania; species Oncomelania hupensis. Next base: position 81,269,243 of record CM072512.1, on the reverse strand, counting down.
GTGTTATTTTGTGTTATTGTTGTTGTTTATGTTTTGTTTTTTTATAGTTTGGTTGGTGGGTTGGTTGTTGTTATTGTTGTTGTTGTTGTCAGAGCACTAACATCTTACAATTATAGAAATCTCACCCTGTCGTGAGGATAATAATTTACTACGAAGATAGAATGTTACCTTTTTTTGGTCGGTATAGGCTACACAAACATACTAAATTAAAGCTAACTAACATAATTACAATTAAAATATCTTATCCTATCATATCCTGTTCCGTAACCCAAAGTCGTTTGGGCACCACAGATGATCGTTTAACCAGCGTACTCCATATTTCTCTGTCCTCAGCAATCCTTATAGCTTCGTTCATTGTCAAACCAGTCCATTCTCGAATGTTGTCCTCCCACCTCATGTTCTGTCTCTCTCTTCTTCTGCCTCCTTGTACAGTGACTTGCAGGATGGTCTTTGCAAGGCCTGATGCTCTGGTGCCGTGGCCATACCATCGGAGTTTCCATTTCGTCACCTCTGTGAGCATGTCATAGTGTTGTCCAATGGCTGATGGTATGTCGGATTTCGCCGTTGGTGATGTGCTGGGTATCGGAAATGCCCAAACGTCTTCTTTAGCACCTCATCTCCATGCTTTGTGTTGTATTCTTACTTAAAATATATGTCCATGGAAGAGAGAATACGAATACGAATACGAATCTTTTATTCCAAAAAATTCAGGGCATCGCCCCTTTGGAAGGGTGTGTACATGAAAAAATAACAACAAACATTGAATATATAATAACTTACATATAAAATATACAAAACAGGTTACGATACTGCTAGTCCCCGAAGTCTCATGGCTTTATATAAATAAATACATAGTTTTCTAACAGTCTCTTCGTTGTCAGAGGCTAACAGTAGAATGAGATGTGTTGCACAAGGCATTCTATAATATTTTGGGGCTATAAACTGTTTCCTTAAGTTCGTTAGGAATGGACAACACAATACAAAATGTAATTCGTTTTCATGGAAGAGAGAGAGAGAGAGAGAGAGAGAGAGAGAGAGAGAGAGAGAGAGAGAGAGAGAGAGAGAGAGAGAGAGAGAGAGATTGCTGCATTGCGCTCAAGTAGATCTATTTAATGTTGACAAGTACAATCTCAAATTCATCATCAAAAACGTAAGAGCCAACGCGAGATCGCAAACAAACATACCCACGCTCACCCGTAATCACACACACACACATACACACATAAACATACACACACACACAAACACACATTCTTCCTTTGGAACAGAGTATTAACAGAGGTCTAGTCAGTGCCAGCATAAATTATACTCTGTCACCCTAGTTGAGATACATGATCCGGATATTAAACCTACATGAATTCATCGTTATCTCATGCAATAATTCTTTTTAAATCTTATTCGACGCTTGCGAGGAAAATAAATTATTATAAACTAAGCAGGCCAAACTAACCAATTCATAAAATTGTCAATACTGATAATGTGGGTTAATCTTTGCATAATCTGCGTGGAACTAGCTAACACACTTCATTAGTTATGGCGGAGATGTTTTTCGGTATAGTTTAAAAAAATGTAATCTACTCTTAATTCCACTGTATCCTAGGTCTCGATCACTAACATCTGTTTTTAAGCCTGGGAGATTTTTTTTAGCTAGATAATATGGTATTAATAAAGACTCACGTGCGTGAAAGCGTACAACAGCTAGGTTTGGTTACAGTCCTTTCAATAAAACCCGATTACCTCTTGGTCCGTAACAGATAACGGATAATAAACCTTTTTAATAACAAACTAACGAAAACGCACAAGAAAAACTCTAATTGGAGGCACTGTGTGAACAGCGATAATTATGTGTATATACCTGCCTCACTTAGTGGAAAAAAACAGCAGATTGAACACCTTATCAGTAGAAATATACGCTTAAAGGACCACATTATCATATCAACGGTGTTCGTTTATTTATTTTATTTTTTGTTTAAATATATTTTTGGGGAGGTAAAGGTGAGTTTACGTGGAAAATTGGAAGGAAAATAAAAACTGATACAATGGTAAAATCGTTGCTAAGTTTTGCATTTTAAGCGCCTCTTTCTTATTTGTTTGTTGTTGTTTTTGATGTTTTAGTTTTTTTAAAGGAACAACTATGCCTACGATACATTCTTTCGTAGCGATGCTATTTTTAAAATCAACCTTGTGTTGCCATTAATAGGCGCATAAGCAATTGAATTAATTCCTTTATATCGAAACAGTACCTTTGAAAGAGGTTATATATGTTTTGGTTTAATTTTATTTATTTCCAGTGACGCAACACTCACTGTGAATGTGAAAAGGAGTTGTGACGTTGAAATGTTGATCTTGGGCTCCCTGTAAGTAGCATTATGTAAACCATCAGAAAATGCTATATATTGACTGAATTGTATCTGTGCAAATGGGCATTGTAGCTCTGTTAGCTGGAACAGGTATGGGTTATATTCATAGCATGGAAGGTGTGACGGTGGGTTCTATTGTTGCTGGGCTCTGCACAATTGAATGCTATTACCCACTCGTCTTTCGTCTGCGGAGATCGGCTAGTTAGATCGCCCTATGACTAATCTTAATACATTTATATGTTTGGCCCGGTCTGTGTGCGCATAGCGTTACAGAGATAGTGAGAAAAGTGTAAAGATTCACTGACACACTAGCTCTCGCACGGCTATGAAACATAGGTAGTCCAGCCACTTGTTAAAAGTAAATATCACACATTTAAACACAGGGAGAAGTAATTAATAATGTACACCTTCTCCGGTACAGCCACTGGTCTGCAATAATACAAATAGAAGGAACAACAGTTGGTCAGTGGTGCTACCTCGTGGTCTCGAAAACCGGTCGTGTGGGTCAGCCATGTGGTCAAGCAAAGTTTTACTAACATTCACAATTATAAAACATGGCAAGACTTCACAAACATAATCCCCTAATAATATCAATAAATCATGGTGAAACAAAAGATCGATCATTTACCTTTTTGACAATGTCAGGCTATGGCTATACTGCAATGAATTGGATTTCACCCGTCACCTGCGTAGTCTTCTGAGAGAGATCTTTCAGCGTGTGCGTCTCGGGTGAGGTTTTAACAAAGACTGACGTATCTTAACGCTGTGGTCAGCTAAAGCGCGCGATATCCCAAAATCCTTTGCGCTGGTGCAGGGGTTGACGGATATAGGTCAGCTGGCTTATGCTACTGCCTACCTAGTGAAGATTTAGCCTACACATGCTTAGCACAATACTAACTGCTGTCGTCTTCTAGGCCTCGACTTTAAGGTCTGTTGGATCAGCTTGGGAGTGTTGGACGCTTTCTGCCGGGTGGTCACTGGGGCTTCCTATGATTGTATTATTTAGCAATGTAGGCATTTTATATGTATGTGTTTTGTTGGTAGTTTATAATGATGTTTGTATTCTATTTTGTTTTTGTAACCGGGGGTTCGAGTAGTTGGGGTAAAGCCTCAGCCGTCCCCTGCGTGGGATGTCTTTATTGTAAAGTGACTGGCCGGTGGAGGGCTTTCAATTTTCCCACTAAGATTGTTTCGGCAGATCTTTTATGCGGATCGGGGGTTGTCCGGTCCTGATTTGGCTCGGAAGAGTCCGCTGGACCTAAAGCAACAATCAATCAATCAATCAATCAATTTAAGTTACAAAGGCTAAATAAGGATTAATGTTTAAAGGCTTGAAGCCTTAGTGCTGGGTTAAACTAGCCTCTTGTGACAGCAGGATTTACTTTCAAATCAGTCAAAAGTAAGACTATCTGCTGCACTTAAGTGGAGGATTGCGTGCAAGAGAGCGTGTGCTTGCTTTCGGCATTACCTGCAACCTGTTAGGGTGTGATCTTAACCTAACACTAATATTCTATTTTATATCGTTTTAATGACTTAGCTACCCCAGCTAGAAACGAGATGATCACTTGCCACTAAACAACTGTATAAGTTTCATGCAACAATCAGTACAACTATAATTATACCTCTCGTAGACAATCAAACATAATTTTCATACAACGACAAGCCCGTCAGCATGACACTGATCATGCGGTGAGGAAGATAAAATCGCTGTAGGTGCAATCGAGCAAACCACAGTAATACACCTGTTTGTCTTTACTTTTGTAAGTCTTTTGAATTATTATTAAGCTTTTGCGTGCACTGTAACCTAACCCACTGCCCGCTATGTTTTGCATAATCTAATTGCTCGATCTACTTCGTATCCAGTAAAGCTTTATATATGTTATGCCTAATCCATGTATTTGCCGATTTCATGAAATAGGCAACATTTTGCCTATTACGTGAAATTGGCAGATGAACTGCCAAATTAATGAAATAGGCAAATCACTTGCCGATTTCATGAAATAGGCAAACACATTTTGCCCAGTACATGAAATAGGCAAAATGCAAAATAACAGTTTAACTGTCATTTTGCAATTTGCCTATTTCGTGAAATCGGCAGTTGAAGTTCTTGTACTACTGACAACACCAAATTGGATGCATTTTAGTGAGAGGAAATCAAGTACATTTTACTGTTGTTTTGACAACCTATTGTTAGTTGTATTACTGACAACACCAAAGGGAATGCATGTAAGTGTGTATTCACTCTTCTGGTGAGAAAAAATCTCTTTCAAAATGTTGCCGATTTCATGAAATAGGCAATTTCACGGATTAGGCGTAACATATGCAAAAAGAGAGCCCCTGTCACATCCTTCAAGTTCCGGGTCTCCTAGTTTATCCGAGCGCATTTGCGCATGCGCCAGGTCATGTCGGGCCGGCTTTTTCACGAAGTTCTTAGGCGTCATAACCCTAACCCTAACCCAAACCCTAACCCTAACCCTAAACTCTTAACTCTAACCCAAACTTTAACCCTAAACCTTACGAAGACTATGATAGCACTGTGCGCATGCGTCGAATTTTGTAACGCGTCGACCAATCAGAATGCTCCCATTCGCTCCCAGCCCAGCTAAGATACTAGGAACTGTGAGGATGTCACACCGGTTGTCTCCGCCAACATGGACATTACACTGACTTCGGTCGACCGAATCTCCAAATAAGAGTCAAAGGTGAAGTAGGACTGCTGGGCGACGCGACGCGTCATGTTTCATTTTAATGGCACTAAAGGCTATTATAGAGGCTCACAAGGGTGTGTTGTTTTGCGTTTTGAAGGGTACAAGGATATAAGAATACAACAAGCTCCATTTCCAAGTGAGGAAAACACAACGAATACAATATGGCCAATGCGGCAGCACAATGAAAACAAGCAAACAAAACATGCACATGAAAGTGATGGACAAGTTCATAACACAAAAACAAGGGATCAAACAATGACCGACTTTTTACAGGCGCTTGAAGAGTTTTACTTTAAGATTTTACTCTATAACAAGGACTTGCTGCTTTTGCCTACAAGAACCGGATTGACTTCTTCGGTAAATTAATTGCCAATATTAGAAAGGGCATGACACGTTTTATTTACAGTAAAAATAATGATCTATACAAAGCGACAGACAGTCAGTTGCTGTACAATATCCAAACAATTTTTTTTTGTTAATGCTGGATTCTATACACACTTTGGGTTTAAAAACCCAACCTTGCAATTCACACAATCACCATACAACCACAAACCACCACACACAAACACACACACGCGCACGCACCCACACACACACACATACACACTATTAAAATAAGTGTTGTAACTCTAGGACCTGATCCGATTCTGAGGTGTTATCCTAGATCACTTCTCCATTTTCTTGACACGTGTGTCTATAATACGCGTGCTCTCTTATGTCAGCAGTCACGCTTTGCTGCCGTTGCAAGCTTACCGACCCTTGATCTCATTCAGTAAGATAAGTTATTGCCAAGTGACACACACATAAAAGCGGGGAGGTAACAATTCGACCCGTTCAATCTCGCCCGGCTCAAAGTTCTTATTGTTCTCGCGTTTCTTATCGTTCTTTAATCGTTCTTGTGTAGAGCTTTTCCAGTTCAAGAGCTGCTCAAGGTGCTGGCCAATACAGAATCTAACTCAAGCCGTCAAAGCTGGTCAAGCCGCCCACATGTCCACCGATCAGCATAATTGACTTTAGTTGGAGAACTCTCACGCCCCAGTTGGTAGATGTATCTCGCCCAGGTAGCAACGGACTGACCACGGAGTGAGCTTAATAAACTAAGCCCTGGCTATTTCAGTTTAAAAGAGATTAAGTCTGGTAGCAATTTACTGTAAACTATTGAATGTATGTGCAAGACAAGAGTATTCCTACATTTTCTTATCATCATTGATCAGTTCAGTGTACTATTAAGTGCAATCTGTTGTCTGCCTCTCTTTGACTCAAAACATGGCAGCCGAAAGATGTTTACAGTCTGCTCTCGTTTCTGTTGTCTTAGGCAAGTTACCCTTGCCTAGGTTGATTTAAAAAATTGCATTTAGTTAAACAGTTATTTAAAAGAGCATTGGAGAATTGTTTTCTCAAAGTGCTGAACATTTGGGGGCTTGCTTGGGCGATACACTTCAAGAATCAATAACACTCGCTACTTATTATCGGATTATCGAATATATAAAATTCCATTTGTAAAATATTTATTTTCACATCTTTCAGCTAAATAATCTTTATTTAGAAGCATATTTTCTAAATAATCATTTGTTTACAAACAATGTAAGATTTCTCTAAATAATATATTTTCTCCGTAAATAACTTATTAACCTAAATAATATCTTTTTACATAAATAAATCATGATAAAAGGTAATAAGGTATGCTGCTAAATAAGGAACTAATTACCTATATAATGCATTATTTAGCAGATTGTGTTAAATAATGTATTATTTAGAAATGTTTCTAAATAATTATTTGTTTACCTATACAATGCATTATTTAGCTGAATTTGCTAAATAATATATTATTTAGAAGATGTTGCGAAATAATTCATTATTTATTTTTTTTTTTTTTTTTTTTTTTTTTTTTGGTATCAGTTTATAGTCCCCTCTCTTCCCGATAAGGATTTTCAGAGAGGAGACTTCATTATTTACGTAAACACTTCATTGTTAAGGGGGCAGCAAGTTTCATTATTTGGGGGATTTGCATGGACATATCGTATAACTGTAAAGTTATAGGGTAGTGATAAAGAAAATTGCAAAATCGTGATTTTACGCTGTTTTGCGATTCAAAATGAGGCAACTACTTTATTTCACTCTATTTTTTAATTCCTTCGCAATAGTATTATTATACGAGACTGCAACGGTAACGGCTCCGGTAACGAGGGAGCCATCATTATTTTTGCTTTGGCGTCCTTGCCTTCAGAGTTCTTCCACCAAATCCCTGGTAGTTTCGAATCAGCTGAAATTTTCCGTTTGAAATTAAAACATAATTCACCTCAAAAGAACAAACGGAAACACAGTCTCAACACAGTTTTTGGGTAAATAAATACAAAAAGAAAGCTTTCTTTCGACGGAATACTCAAAAAAAACTGAACACATACGCACAAAAACTGACCTTGACCTTGCGTTTGTGTTCGGGAGGTTACAGACGTTTTATCTTCGAATTTGTGGAGTAATTTATGTTGAAAAATAAATAATTATCACACATTTTGGATACACAATATTTAAAAACACCTTGCATTTAATTATAAAAAGCAGTTAAAATGATAAAAATGACGTTATCAAACGAATTCTGGAATCCCTAAATAATGAAAATTGCAGTCCCGAAACAAGGCATTGTTTACGTAAATAATGCTTTATTGAGCAACATCTTCAAAATAATACTTTTTTAAAAGCAAATTCTGCTAAATAATGCATTATATAGGTAAACAAAAAATTATTCACAAACATTTCTAACATTTATTTAACACAATCTGCTATAGATATATAGGTAAATATTTTTTTTAGTTAGCAACAATGCCTGATTTATTTAAATCATGATTTATTTATGTAAACAACATATTGTTTAGGTAAATAATAAGATAATTACGGATACAATAAATTATTTTGACAGATCTTACATTGTTTGTAAACAAATGATTATCTAGAAAATAATAAATATGGTTCTATATAAAGAATGTTTAGCTGGAAGTGGTTTTAAGAAAAACGATAAATATCGCAAATAAATATTTCACAAATGGAATTTCATGCGTATGAGTTTTTGCTTCATATTTGTGTCGTTCTCCGTCAGCTAATTACATTATTGCAACATGGACTTTAAGAAGATTGAAACATCTACAGGGGCTGATACTAAAGTCTGGAAATGCTGCATAGACTACTGTAGACTACTGTATAATATTACGCTTGGTTTGTGTATCGAAACCTCATTCAACTGATTCCTTTTCATCTTCTGGCCAAGCATACATGGGTCCTCCGCATGAAACCATATTACTATTTGAGACATACGTTTGTGATAGTAGCAGACTAGGCCTTTGAGTGCATTAGCTGTCGGAAGTAAGCTTACATTATCGGAGCTGTTATTGTACTAACTGTCTGACACAGTACAAGGAACTAGTCTCCCGTAGTGTCGCATTCTCCGTTAGTCAAGGACGTAGGGTTCTTTTGTCAGTGCTTGAATAGTCTTTTTACTGACGTGAATGCTTTGCTATCTCCGATACATCAACAGACCATCTTTCTTCTTTTGAAACAACCTTTTCAACTATGACAATCGTAACACAAATGTAGTGGTTCCTACCCTACGGCCCGACGGTCGACAGCACTACGATCTACTGAGGGAAAGTTAATATAATATGCGAGAAGGATGTGTACGCGTGTGTGCTTGTATTGCAATGTGGATGTTGTTGCTGGTGTGTGTGTGGGGGGGGGGGGGTGTTTGTGTGTATGCTGGGGTGCGTCTGCTTGTGTGCGTCTCTCTCTCTCTCTCTCTCTCTCTCTCTCTCTCTCTCTCTCTCCTGCAAACCCTCAGTAACACACACACACACACACACACACACACACACACATTCGTGTATTCATGTTTAAATGGGGTCCTTTGACCTAATTCGCCGCCTAAGAGGCAAATTTCTTCAAAAAAGACACTTTTTTGCCAGAAGTTTGACCTAATTCCTCTCTCCTAAGAGACGAAGTAGGTCAAGTTTGTTCAAAAAAGCACCCTTTTCGCAAGAAGTTTGACCTAATTCCTCGCCTATAGAGGACGAAGTTTCTTCAAAAACACAGCTAGGATAAGGAACTTTCCTCGACGATTAGGGTAAGGCAGTGCCTCGACGATTAGGGTAAGGCAGTGCCTCGAAAAGGGTTAGGGTCAGGGCTAGTTGCAGCGCTGCAACTAGCCCTGACCCTAACCCTTTTCGAGGCACTGCCTTACCCTAATCGTCGAGGCACTGCCTTACCCTAATCGTCGAGGCACTGCCTTACCCTAATCGTCGAGGAAAGTTCCTTATCCTACCCGTCTGGAAGATGCACTACAACTACACCAGGTCAAGTGTACTTGTAGTGCATGTGCACTACAACTACACTTGACCTGGTGTAGTTGTAGTGCACATGCACTACAACTACACTTGGCCAAGTGTACTTTAAGTGCACATGCACTACAACTGCACTTCGCGAAGTGAACTTTAAGTACACATGCACTACAACTGCACTTCCATGCACTACAACTGCACTTGCATGCACTTAAAGAGCACTTGCGAGCACTTTGAAAAAGTGGGGCCCTGAAAAAAAGTGGGGTCCTAGCAAAAGACCCCATTTATGACTAAATCAACACAGTCGAGTCCCCACTTTGACATAAATACACGTGCACACACACACGCACACACACTCGCGTAAGTTTTACTTATATACTAACTGAAAGTCAGCTGACAGCGATTCACGAAACTCCAGATTCCAATACAAACACACACATAGGCTGTTGACTGATACCATCTACCTGGTTTATCATTCCCGCTTGGAAAAAAACACACCACTAAATACAACAAGAAAGAAACAAACAGGCAAACAAACAAACCGAGGGTGATTAGTCATTTATATAGGCCTAATAGCGGCAGCATAACAAATTTAATATTCTGTGTTAATAAAAAGCTGGCTTTTATCCTACCTGTGACAGTACTTTACAGCCGGTTTATAATCTTCTGGGGAGTGGACAAAAATGTTTCAGTCCGAATGGAGAAGAGCTTATGTTCCAGAGATCGCCAGATTAGTCTGGGCGATAATGATGGCGGTAATGATGCCCTTGTATTATCGTCTTCTCCGAGACATCAAACATGCTTAATGCGCATGCGGATAAAAATACAACAATTTTATATAAAAGCAAACAAGGTGGCAAGTCATTTGAATGCACACTTTTACCTTTTTTTGAGTTGAGTTGACAGTGACATATTTGTGCTATACAAAAATAATACTTTGTACTTAGCTAGTTCAAGAAGCAACTGTGTGCTTTGAAAATTTTCAAGACACACAATAAGTTCATGTAATGGGCATGCTTCCACACTGGTTAATGTAGGCTATGCATTATAATGTAAGGATTAGATGAAAGTGTCTAGTGTGTTTATTCAAGAGAATGATGGGAGGAAAGGGAAGGGAAAGTCTACTATAGTTCACTACCACGGTAACTAATATTTCATTTAATTCTAGCCATGCAGTAGCTTATTGTAATGTAAATTTGCCAAAATAATTCAATTCTGCACGACAATATGCAAAAATGTACTTTTCATTACTTTTAAAATGTCTGGGGCACGTAGTTTTTCTCTCACATATTGGCAGAAACCACCCCACATCCCATTGACACTCATCATCATATTCTCTCTCTCTCTCTCTCATTCTCTCTCAGCTCTCTCTCTCTCACCCCATCCCACTGTTCACGAGAATGTTTCTGTCTTTTTTTTTTAAAGGTGGCGACCTGTAGTTTGATTAGTTTATTGATATGGTGAGTGCTTTCGAGTAGATCTCCAAGTTCAGTTGTATTCAAGTTTGAAATATATGTACTGTACATAAACCCAATCACACGACCTCCCAAGTGTTGCCCCCCATTCACACGTTACTGGTTCTGGTCATCGTGTTAAACTTGAGGTACAAGTGTCAAGAACTCGTGGGGCTAAATTATTAAGCCTCCAGTGGGCTACTGTAAGAACAGCTGGATTTTGAATAAGGGGTTAGGGCGCTATTTTCTAGGTATTAACGGATTTAGTTCATGTCTGTTTCACCAGTTCTGGCATCTTCAGTTGAATCCAGTGTAAGTACTAATGCTGGATGAGATAAGAGGCTTGAATGTGAAGATTAAAGAAGCAGGAAGGATGGATGGAGGGAGGGAGAGACAGATAGACAGAGAACCAGACAGAGACAGAGACAGACAGACAAAGAGAGACAGACTGACAGAGATGAAGTGAGGAGGAGGCAACAAAACAAAAATAAAGAAAGAGAGAAGAAGAAGAGAAGAGAACGATCCTGTTGCCACGGATAAAAATGTTAGTTACCGACTGTTTTTATTTTTGTGACATAAAATTTTTGATATCCAAGCTGTGATATGTGGTGTGGTCTGGTGTGGTGTGGTATGGGGTGGTGTGGTTCTTGCTTTATTGCTCGCAGTGTATTTATATGCGTGCGCTAGCGCGCGCATGTGTGTGTGGATGTGTGTGTTTTCTAGAGTTTTATTGTACCAAAGTTTTGTTGTTGTTTTATGGGGACAAAACAGAATTCCGATTCTAATTCATTAGGCATTTTTCTGATTGTGAAATTCTCAGTATCAATCGTTATCATGGTTTGTTACATAAAGACGATTGTAAGTTTCTTTTTTGCAGAAAGACTGGTCACGTGACGTTATCTGGACCAATTGTGCAAACGACAGGGGCGGATTGGGGAGAGAGGGGTTGCGGAGGTGTTGGGGGGATGGAGGGGTCTGTCGTCAGTCTCTTTTACTTCCCCATCCTATACCCTCCCCACACCCCACCCATTCCCGGTCGGTTCTACCGCCACTATCCCTCTTGTATTACTCTCACCCCATTCTCCACCACACCACTATAATAAAAATTAAATATATATCTTACCTCTTGAAACCCATTAAATTCTCATAGTGCATTCGCTTTTGTTTGGTTCGCAAGAATCGTGCTCAATAGGTACACGCAACAGCTTTTAGGTAAGTATAGATCCATTGCTTTTACTGAGGACATTTACATTTTAGAGGTAGCCTATTATATGGTGCTGAATATCCACTTCTATTTATTCAAGATTAATGGATGTGCCACTGTAAACCGTCTCTTTTATGGGGAAGATGGGGGGGGGGGAGGGATTTTTGTCTTCTTCAAATAAAGTCGCGATGTCGTCTGCTAAAAGATTAAATATTTTCCGCAAATGTTATGTATGTTTTTGAAGTCCACAATTATACGGATAAGATTTAATGTTTTAACGTCATTTATTCTATAAACATATATGGTTGCAATCCTAACGAATATGGAGTTATTTGCTCAATGCTCTTTGGCTAAAAACCCTGCAAGCTATTTGTAAATATCGCAATTCACAGGGAGCAGTCAGAGCACATAGTTTCATTCTTGAATGGCAGGAACGCACTATAAAGACTCCATGAAAGTAATTATCAAGACCAAGGAAGAAGGACGTGCGTAAGCTACTTATTATATTTACGAGAGCAATAGAAATATCCCAGATAATATCCGAGATAACCGGCACTTCATATATCACTCAGTAGTTCACATTTTACTAAGTGGCGCGTGCGGCTACCCCTACTGACATTACATTACATTACATGATTATTGCTTTAGGTCCAGCGGGCTTTTCCGAGCCAAATCAGGACCAGTATATCCGAACCAGGACCACAAAATCAAGACCACAACTTCGCTAAATGAGGACTTGCCCTGATCCGCACAAAAGATCCGCCGAAACAACCCTAGTGTAAATACTGAAGGCACTCCACCAGCCGGTCACTTTACAATAAAGACATCCCACGCAGGGGACGCTGAGGCTATAGGTATACTCTAATTTATCGAACCCCCGTTTACAAAAACAAAATACAATATAAACATCACTATAAAATATCAACAAAACACATGCATATAAAATGCGTACAATACCCCTACTGACAAGGAGTTTGTAAATTGTCAATGTTGGTTGTAATGGAGGATGGCTCAGTTGGTAGAACGCCGAGCTAACAACCCACAAATCGGTAATTAGTCCTCCATACTATTTCCTTATTAAAGTTGTCCACTTTACATGAAGTACACAACATCTGTGTATAGGCCAATATTTTTCAATAGTTTTATCCTTTGCAACTAGGTTTAATGAATGTGCGTGTAATTTTAAATCATAGCAAGGTTTTGATCTATTGTGCTCCATTCGCGCTCCTTCCTTGGCGTGCATAGGTCGCGTGCGTCAGAGAACTTTGCTCATTTTTTTGTTGTATTTCCATATTTATCTGTCTGTCTGTCGATCGGTCGGTTTGTCCTTCGGTCCGTTGAAAGCCATATCTCAAGAACTACGGAACTGATTTTGACCAAACTTCATAGGAACATTACCTAAGTGGAGACACGGTGGTCTAATGGTAGTGCCTTGGCTTGCGGATCTGAAGGTCCTGGGTTCGAGCCCTGGCCGGGCCATTGTGCTGTGTCCCTGGGAAAGACACTTTACTCCGTTTCCTACTCCTTCGGATGAGAATATAAACCGAGGTCTAGTCTGTGTGTCGCATACATTCCATCAAAACGGACTTTAAAGATCCTGACGCTCATGTCCTAGACATGCCGGTATCAAGAACACACCCAGCATGCACTTGGTCCTTCTCCCCCATCCCTGGCTGCCCAGGATTATGCTCAGTTGTCCGGGCGTCAGACCATGCGCCCAAAGTCTGCGGGTGGGCGTCTCTGGCGGATTGAGTTAGACTGTATCGGCCAGCGCCTTGAGTCTTGTCAAGTACTGCGAGATATGTGCGCTATAAAAAACCTCATAATAATAATAATAATAATAATAATAATAATAATAATAATAATAATAATAATAATAATAATAATAATAATAATCCTATCCTATCCTGTCCCGTAACCCGAAGGTCGTAGGGGCACCACAGATGATCGTTTAACCAGCATACTCCATCTTTCTCTGTCCTCAACAGCCCTGATGGCTTCACTCAGTGTCAAACCAGTTCATTCTCGAATGTTGTCCTCCCACCTCTTTTTCGGTCTCCCTCTTCTTCTACCTTCTTGCACTGTGCCTTGCAGAATGGTCTTTGCAAGGCCTGATGATCTGGTGACGTGGCCATACTATCGGAGTTTAAGAAGAAGAAGAAGAAGAAGAAGAAGAAGAAGAAGAAGAAGAAGAAGAAGAAGAAGAAGAAGAAGAAGAAGAAGAAGAAGAAGAAGAAGAAGAAGAAGAAGAAGAAGAATATTAATAGTGGCCTGCCTCCCGTCCTATTATATTTGCTCTACCTGGAGGCATTTTGTTGCTAAACACTTTTTGCTCAATATCTCAACAAACGGCTAAAGCGATTCTGTTAAGTGTTGCTATACAGGTACTTCAAATCATGGGACATCATTCAGTAGCAGTCAGGTTGTAAGTCAGTCGGTCGGTCCTTTGCTCCGAACTTCATATTGTTGTTGTTATTGTTGTTGTTGTTGTTCAAAACACATTTTTGTCCTTATTTCAAAAATAACTGAACCGAAATTTTCCATTTGTACTTTGCGGATATTTCAACTACTGCTAAGCATGCTAGATCAGTCAAATGTGTACTTTCTCAAAGGCCAAGGTCACTGTGCTTCGCCATTTTGTAATCACGCCTTGCGCTATATCTAAACATCGGCTGAGCCGATTGAATAAGGTTTTGTTTACAGTTAATCCAGATAGTGACCTATCATTCCATGTTTTCCTTTTGCTTGATTATAATAAAGCCCAGTCACAACACTGCCAAGAAAATAAACATTTTTTTTTTAAATGCTTATTTGTTGGCTATGTGTGTGTAATGGGCCAAAATATTACACAATTATTTCCCTTGAATATGCAAATGTTCAGCCGATAGGTGCGCCAATAGTCGCGTACTTCCATGTTCAGGTCGTGGATCAAAATCTACAGTTTTAAGTCTTTTTTGATGTCGGTATATATCTTCAGCTTTCATAGGCGACCCCAAATGTTTTTTTGCTTGGTGAAATGTTTGGAGTGATTATGTACATGTTGTCAGTGCTACAAACGATTTATTTTGTGCTCGGCCTGACAGACTTTTCACAAAATAAATCAGTTTGTAGTACTGACAACATGTACATAATCACTCCAAACATTTCACCAAGTCTGAAATCATACATAATATTTTTTTAATAGTCTAGTCATATAATATATATTAATAATAACAAATTTTTATAGAATTCGGTACTCCAGCAGATGGCGTGACGTTGTTGTTTGTAGATTATAGTCACACGACACTTTCGCATATAGGTGACTACTGGACCGATTTATACTGACACCAGCGGGCCAGTTGTTGGTAAAGGGAAAAATAATATGATCACAAGTTGACCAATCCGGGATTCGAACCAGCGACCTTTCGGTTACTAGCAAGACCCTCTTACCAACTGAGCTAGCCGGCCCCACATGGCGTAACGCAACACGGTATACAGTTATTACAAGGGGCTCGATCACGTAGGCCTATTTACTACCGGAAGTACGCTACCCTAGGCGCACTCTATCGGATTGTCTTCCCCGAAGGTGGAGTTTTTTGGCTCATTTGAATGCATTTGAATGGTATGCATTCTTTCTTGTTTTTGTTTTTTTAAATCTATTTTCCATTGTTATTAAACAAATTTATTTTGCATTTGAGTAGGCCTTTCTACATTTTTCGAAGAAGAGTTTGTGGGAGAAAACCATTTGAGTTAAGCTTGTTGAAATTTTTAGAGAGGATTATAACATGGCACTCTTTTTTTTTTCTAGGTCAAACCAGATTAAACCAAAACAGAATTTTCCTTTTTGCTACAATAATTATTTTAGGAATCGCCTGAATGTCATCAAATTAAAGCAGCTAATGAACTCTAAGTCAAAACGAAAACTAATGAATTTAAGTCGTTTTATTGGAATCATATTATCGCTTTTTTGAGTAGTACCACATTGTTTTTTTTACCAAGTGCGTCAGTACTGTTTGGTGGTCATGTGTGTGTGCTTTTTGGATTAATAAAGATTTATTGTATTGTATTTACTGTTTTTGCATTCTTGTGATTGTTATGTTATTTTTATTATGATTGTTGTTTTTGTTTTATCTGGCACTTTTATGCGCTTGGCGTGTGTGTGTGTGGGTGTGTGTGTGTGCGCGCGTGTATGCTTCGTTGAGTGGATATTTACGAGGTATGTGCGAGTTAACCCATTTGCACCCAAATTTTATTTTTTGATGAAAGTTATGTGAATGTGTAGCATTTAGCATACACACAACATATCTGATAGTTATTTTGAGGAATTATGTTGAAAAAGTGGTTTTATGAGAGTGTTTGTGGCGATCCCAAATATGGGATCGTGGGAGCGAGAGGGTAGGGGTTTTCACTTATGGGCACATCAAGAAGGCATCAAACAGATGTGTTCATTTGAACTTTATTTTTATCTGTTTCAAACATCACAAGTCCTCTGTCCTCTTTGCCATAATGAAAAGTTTAAAATGACAAATGACTAAATACCGAAATCTCCCAGAAATAGTGCAAAAGTAAGTCAGTGAAGTCTCAAATGAATTATTTTCAAAGAAATGTTCTAGCTTGGTACACAAACAGCTACAACCTAGATAAATACAGATAAATTTACAAAAGAAAAAAAAATGCATGTGTGATACAAGTTAAAAAACACTGTCACAAAGTGCCAACACGGTGAAGTGCCATCATCAAAGAAATCTGAAACAAATATTGAAAGTCTACTAAATGCAATCTAAAAATTTGAAAAAGGAACAAAGATTATTCCAAACACGAATGGTTTGAATGAGGAGACAGCATGCAATAACATCAGAGCAGAATGTATTTCAGTCCTGTCATCAGCATCATTGTGTCACTTAGAATGAAACTTGGCAAAGCATCTGTCATGTACACCAACACGATATTTCATGCATCTGTGCTTCGTCTTCATGCCACAACAAGCACACTTGAGCTGGTTGGGTGAGGGCTGCACCAGGTGATCAAGTCGGTCCAATCGGATGTTGTCTGGGACACGCTTGTCAAGCTTGGGGAACCCTCTGGGACGTCCTTGAGTAGAAGCAGGAGCGCTGGTTCTGGCAAGGAGTGATCGAGCAATTGAACGACGGGTGGCCAGGAGGTTGTTGGTCCTGTTCACTTCATCACTCAACAGCCTCCGGAGGTGCCAGGCTTGTTGGACACACAGGTCCACACAGTATGCAAAGATTGGCCGCCACCACTTCTTTGATCTGATCGTCGTCCGATATTTCTCAACATTCTGATCCATTGGATCAATTCTACCCATGGTGCGGTTGTAGTGCCTTATGATGTTAGGCTGGCCAATGTTGACACGTCTCCCATCTGCTCTTGACCAACGCTTGGCTGACTGTATTGGGTTTACAAAAACGAAGTTGGAGACGGCATTGACAACATTGTTGTCATTCTACCTGACAACCACAGTTCCATTTTTGATGTCAGTAAAATAGTCAAATGTGCCTCTTGGGGTTTTCTCCATCTCCTTCACAGTCTTGAGGAGACAATCTCCAGTGAGGTTTGAGCTAAGTGTTCCAGTGCATACAATCTTCTTCTTGGTCAGGCATTCGACAAGGGCCAGGGAGGTGAATAAGTTGTCAAATGTGAGGTGGTAGGAGTCGCTGCCTTATTCTTGAAGCTCTGAAATGAGGTCTACCACCAAGTCCAGGATACTCGGTTTGTCGTCCTCGAGCTCCTTGGTAGGGATCAAACTGGACCACATAGCCCAGTGGTGTAGCCAAGACCCACATCTTGAAGCCAAAACGAATAGGCTTGCCTCTAATGAATTGTTTAGCTCCATGTTTGCCGAAGTATGGGATCATTGACTCATCGATACTCAAGTTCTGGGTCTTCCATGAATGTGAAGAACATCAGGAACTTCTCGTTGAGCAAGCTGACGAGCATTCTGACTTTGCTGAACTTGTCACCAGCGTCTAGGTTGGCATTATCACTGAGATGTAGATATCTCATGAGCTCATCAAAGCGGTTTCTAGACATTGCAGCAGAGACAGCTTCATTGTGGACATCGGGGTCAAGATGGACAAAACTCATGTAGGTTGTACGTACTGAAAAAATACATAGGACAAATATTACGGTAAATTTTGGTAAAAAGACAACAGCAGAGAATGTTTTAGAATGTTGCTTATGTTCCCTAGCATTGTAAGAACCTGGAAATAACATTAGAGCTAATTTTGAGCCACGCACTTTTGAGTACATGAGAACATATACGTAGAACATTAGAATACTACACGTGAAAAACCCCTACCCTCTCGCTACCGTGATCCCATATTTGGGATCGAACTTTGACCTTTAGCTACTTCAAAACTAAAAGCTTTACAGAAAAACTGAGAGACATGATTTTAGATAATAGGCAGGACTGTAACTTTGCTTCATAAGGTGTTACAAAAATCCTAACTAGTTACATGCTATTAGCTTACCTTTTCTGTGTTGCCATGCTGCTGTTGAAATCTGAGGGGGGTGTCAGTTCAAAGTGACAGGAAGTCCAGTGATGAAAGCCAGTCACTCCCTATTTACATTAGAACTTCTCTACTGGTCTCCCTTCAGCTGTCAAAACAATTGTGAACAGGAAAACCCAAACATAGTGATGTCAGCACATTGGATTCACGTGATCCCATATATGGGATCGTGGTAGCAAATGGGTTAAAAATAGTTGATTTGCTGTCTTTTCATTCAGTAGCCAGTATGTATTTGTTATTGTTTGCAGTTAGATGCTAATTTCCTTTTTATGTTTATGTTGTATAAATATAGTGCCGTTCTGGCTGTTTTATGCATATATTGTGTATCCCTATCCCCATGTATCCCTTGTCTGGCTATACGGCCCACCATTGGGCTAGGAGCCTAATTTAAAATTGACTGTTGTATTGTTTGTTTAATAAAAGGACAAAATTCCAAAGTTCCAAAGAGAGAGAAGAAAGCTTCTTCGATGTCTGAAAATCAGAATGCGCCAAACCTCGTGATTCTGAAGTCACGAGTTCGAAGGCAGCTGTCGTGTAGATGAGACTAACCGAGGCTTACTTTCGCCTCTCCGCAAATCTCTGCCGCTGGTTACAAACAGAGGCAGAGTGCAGGTTTCTTTGAAATAGTATGTCATTGCATCCCCCGTCCCGAGCGTAAACTGAAAAGGAGACGTTACGGTCCCACTATGTTACCTCACCCGGCGTACTAAGTACCAATTGGCGGAAGGGCGAACGTCAGCCTCGGCCAGTCTCAGCTACGCAGTGTAACGAAGACATCCGCATGCAGGGAATAAGCTTAACCGGTTGAGGCATGCGCCGGAATTGGGACTCGGAACGCTTAACTGGTTGTGAGCTTCTGGCAATCTTATTGCAACAATCAGTTGTTGGCGGTTGCTTCAGTGTATTGTGGGCGAGATTTGGATGTAGATTTGAATACTGGGGGATTGCCTTTGTGGGTGGTTCTGAGCTGCAGTTGTCTTGTTTTCGCTGATTGTTTTGTTTGTTTGGGTAAATTTACGTCCCCGGACACGTTGTGTATAGGGGACAATTTTTTTTTTTTTTTTTTTTCGCTGAGAGAGCGACCCCGTTTTTATAGACATTTGTGGTTCCAATTCTGAAATCAAAATCTAAAATCTTAATGTCAAAGAAGAATGAGACAAGACTGAATTACATATTTATTTATTTATTTATTTATTTATAGGGTCGTTTATTTGTTTGTTTCTATATTATATAAAATGAAGGCGTGTCTGGTTGCTGAGCTAGTGCTTCTTGCAACTATCCCAATGTGTATCTAACATCCTATCCTATCCTATCCCCTAACTCGAAGGTCGTAGGGGCACCACAGATGATCGTTTAATAAGCGTACTCCATCTTTTTCTGTCCTTAGCAACCTCATGGCTTCGCTCAGTGTCAAGCCAGTCCATTCTCGAATGTTGTCCTCCCACCTCTTTGTCTGTCTCCCTCTTCTTCTGCCTCCTTCCACCGTGCCTTGCAGAATAGTCCTTGAAAGGCCTGATGCTCTGGTGATGTGGCCATATCATCGGAGTTTCCATTTCTTCACCACTGTGAACGTGTCATCGTGTTGTCCAATTGCTTGTGTGATGGTCTGTCGGATGTTGTTGTTGTTGTTTGTAGATTATAGTCACACGACACTTTCGCATATAGGTGACTACTGGACCGATTTATACTGACACCAGCGGGCCAGTTGTTGGTAAAGGGAAAAATAATATGATCACACGTTGACCAATCCGGGATTCGAACCAGCGACCTTTCGGTTACTAGCAAGACGCTCTTACCAACTGAGCTACCCGGCCCCACCCTCTGTCGGACTTCAGTTCTTGGTGATGCACTGGGTATAGGAAATGCCCAGAAGTCTTCTGTAGCACCTCATCTCCATGCTTTGTATTCTTCGTTGTGGATCTGCTGTAAAGGTCCATGTTTTGCAAGTCGCTTGTCATCACTCTTTCCAAAAAAGGTAACCTTCAGGAGTGTGAAAATTACCGCACCATCACCCTCATCAGCCATCCCAGCAAGGTCCTCCTGAAAATAATACTCAACAGGTTGAAACCCCAAGGTGAACAAATCATAGCTGAAGAACAAGCAGGATTCAGGGCAGGGCGAAGTACCACTAAACAGATTTTTTTCAACCTCAGAATAATCTGTGAGAAATACCTACAGCACCAACAACATCTATATCATGTGTTCATAGACTTCAAGTAGGCGTTTGACCGAGTCTGGCATGCAGCTCTATGGGCAACAATGAAAGTGTACAACATCAGCCATAAAATTATTGAAGTCATCAAAAGCCTGTATGACAAGGCTACCAGTGCAGTCCTCCACCACAGCGCCATTGGGAACTGGTTCAGATCAACAATCGGTGTGCGTCAAGGATGCCTACTCTCTCCAACACTCTTTAACATCTTCCTAGAGCGCATCATGTCAGATGCTCTTGCAGTTCATGAAGGCACAGTCAGCATAGGGGGTAGAGCAATCTCCAATCTTCGTTTTGCGGATGACATTGATGGATTGGCTGGAGAGGAACAAGAACTTGAACAGCTGGTACAGAGGCTTGACACCACCTCCAGAGCTTATGGCATGGAAATAAGTGCAGAGAAGACCAAAATGATGACCAACAGCACCATAGGCATCAACACGGACATCAAAGTCCAAGGCCAATCCCTCAACACAGTGCATAGCTTCAAATATTTAGGAGCCATTGTATCAGACATTGGGTCCCGACAGGAAGTCATCTCCAGGATCGCACAAACAACTGCTGCCCTGACAAGGTTGAAGCCCATTTGAAAAGACAGGAGCATCAGTCTACATTCCAACGTAAGACTGCTGCTCTCCCTTGTCATCTCCATCTTCCTATATGCTTGCGAAGCATGGACCCTCACAGCAGATCTCCAACGAAGAATACAAAGCATGGAGATGAGGTGCTACAGAAGACTTCTGGGCATTTCCTATACCCAACACATCACCAACGACGAAGTCCGACAGATCATCACACAAGCCATTGGACAACACGATGACCTGCTCACAGTGATTAAGAAACGGAAACTCCGATGGTATGGCCACGTCACCAGATCATCAGGCCTTGCAAAGGCTATTCTGCAAGGCACAGTGCAAGGAGGTAGAAGAAGAGGGAGACCGAAAAAGAGGTGGGAGGACAACATTCGAGAATGGACTGGTTTGACACTGAGCGAAGCCATCAGGGCTGCTGAAGACAGAGAAAGATGGAGTATGCTGGTTAAACGATCATCTGTGGTGCCCCTACGACCTCCGGGTTACGGGACAGGATAGGATAGGATAGGATAGGAAGATGGGGATGACAAGGGAGCGCAGCAGCCTTATCTTGGATTGTAGACTGATGGTCATGTCTTTGCAAATGGGCTTCAACTTGTCAGGGCAGCAGTTGTTTGTGCGATCTTGGAGAGGACTTACTATCGGGACCCATTTTCTGATACAACGACTCCTAAATATTTGAAGCTATACACTGTGTTGAGGGATTAGCCTTGGACTTTGATGTCCTTGTTGATGCCATTGGTGTTGTTGGTCATCATTTTGGTCTTCTCTGCACTTATTTCCATTCCATAGGTTCTGGAGGTGGTGTCAAGCCTATGTACCAGATGTTCAAGTTCTTGTTCCTCTCCAGCCAATCCATCAATATCATCTGCAAAACGGAGGTTGGAAATTGCTCTACCCCTTATGCTGACTGTGCCTTTGTGATCTGCAAGGGCATCTGACATGATGCGCTCTAGAAAGATGTTAAAGAGTGTTGGAGAAAGTATGTTTCCTTGACGTACACCGATTGTTGTTTTGAACCAGTTTTCGATGGCGGTGTTGTGGAGGACTGCACTGGTAGCCTTGTCATACAGGCTTTTGATGACTTCAATAATGTTAGGGCTGATTTTGAGCACTCTCAAGGTTGCCCACAGAGCTGCATGCCAGACTCGGTCAAACGCTTTCTTGAAGTCTACAAGCACATGATAGAGATGTTGTTGCACGTTGGTGCTATAGGTATTTCTCGCAGATTATTCTGAAATTGAAAATCTGTCCAGTGCTACTTCGCCCTGCTCTGAATACTGCTTGTTCTTCAGCCATGATTTGTTCAGCTTGGGGTTTCAACCTGTTGAATACAATTTTCAGGAGGACCGTGTTAAACAGCACTTGTCAACCGCTTCACATTCCGGTAAGCCTTCTTGCTGTTGTTCTTGTTCAGATTGTTCTCTATTTCCTGGCATTGATCTTCTATCCAGTTCTCCTTTACTGTGCGCATGCCTTTTCGGATTTCATTGTCGATTTTTCGGTAGGCATCAGCCCCCTGTGAGGTGTTCTTTTTCTTTTTCATCTCTCTTCGTTTATCACACTGATCCAAAAGTTCAGATGTGATCCATGGTTCCTTCTTTGCCCGGTGCTTGCCAAGGATCTCAGTGGTGGCATCTGTCACAGCTGAGTTGAAGGCGGTGGTCATGGTGTCGACATCTACTTCACCTCACAAAATGAGCAATGGTGCAAATTTCCCTCCAATTGTGGCTTGAAATATTTCTGCCACCTCCGGATCTTGCAGTTTGTCCAGGTCGAACTTCAATCTAGTGCACTTTGCTGTGTTTACTATCTTCAAGTGAAGCCGGAAGGACATCATCACGAGATCGTGGTCACTTCCGATTTCTGCTCCGGGAAAAGTGCGTGTCCTGCCAATGTTGATGCTTGATCTGAAGCGTGTCTTGACCATGTTGTAGTCGATCTGGTTATGATGCTGCCCGCCAGGACTGTGCAATGTCCATCGTCTGGATTTTTTGTGGAGACCAAGAGTGTTTGCCAGTATCAGATTGCTGTATCTAGCAAACTCCAACAGTCTCAGACCTCTCTCGTTTGTTTCGTCGTTGCATTGGGATCCACATGTGTCTCCCCAGTTGTGGTGCGCATCTTTTCCAACCTTGGCATTCCAGTCACCTTGTACTATGGCTATGTCCTTCATCGGCACTTGGTCAAGGATAGCCTGTAAATAGTCATAGAAATCCTCCACTTCTCTGTCGTCATAGTCTGATGTTGGGGCATAGGCTTGGATGATGGTGATGTTGAAAGGGTCTGCTCTCAGACGGATGGTAATGAGTCTACTGGAGACTGGGCGGCAACCCATGACAGTGGTTAAAATGTCTCTGTGGACCAAGAATACAGCGCCGTGTTCGTGCCTGTCTTCTCTCCCGCTGAAATAAAGCTTGCGGCCTTTGTGGAGAAGACTTTTGCCCAGTGATGCCGTGCTGACATTACCCATGTTAGTCGCCTCTTACGATACGCCGGGAAACGTTGGGTCTATTCTATTCAGGGCCCGAACCCACAGGGCACGTATCTATAACATGGCGTCTTACATATTGGGATACGAGTGCCGTCTTCCTGGGGTAGGTTAAGATCACATTTTGCAGCGCACTTTTTTTTTCATTACAAGCCTCTTACCTATATAGAATTTCATTTAATCTGTAAGATCAATTGCTTTTGATACAGGTCTTATCAGCGCTTGGAAACGAATGACGATGGGTTCACTGTCAAAATAATAGGCCCAAGCTCTGAAGTAAGCTTAAGATAAGCGGGAATTTTCAATGATCCCATAGAAAAGTGGAAATCTTCAATCTCACGTAGGTTTCCCCAGATCTTTTGTTAACGGTTGAGAGGGGACCGAAGATGGATGCGTTCTTTAATCACGTCAAGAAAATTGCAGGATCAAAAACCACTTTAACACAAGAAAATAACTTAAATGAAACTTTAGAGAGGAGTGTTGAAATATGGACTGCCCCTCTCACCATTAGTGTAATCGTGTATTGCTCTCTCGCTTTGAGGCAAAGGGTCCGCACTGTCCCGCGCCTCAGTAATCCATATTAATACCGTTTCCGATCACTAAGATTTTGCTGTTTAAGTAGGCCAAATAATAGGGAATAATTGGGTTCTTTAAACGTACTAGGGTAGACTACTTACTATCTTTTCTTTTTTTTTATCTTCAACCTCGGTCCCTCAAACCCACCTCTAAAATATTTACTTGTTACTCACAGAGACTTATATCGCAGTAAAGCAGTAATATGCGTGATACCGTCATAACCATGATCGGTCCCTATAATTATTTTGGCCAATCCCCTTAAACCTATCGCTTAACTCTCAAAGCAATAATTTGGTCTTTTATTGTATTTTTTGTTTGTTTGAGTCCTGTTGATCATTTATAACAAAACTAAGATCCCTATAATGCTTCTGGGTAATTTTTTTTTTTAATCTTGTAACTAATCAAAATTCAAGCTCGGCCAAAATAAACGTACCATCTTTGCAATTTTGTATCTTGGCAGTATATGTAGATATAAACTAGATGTTTGGCCATAATGTGAAAAATTGAATATATTTTTAGGGGAATAGAACTTTTTGGGCCTGTTTAAAGTATAAAGGGGTGTAAAATTAAATAAATGAATAAAATGCAAAAAATGTTTTCGCAAACTATGTTAGACTTTTGAACACAATAAAACAAGTACTGTGTAACTTGCAGCAAAACAACTTTGCACACATTCAACTGATACTATTGCCTATAGTATGTAGCAGAATCTTTGCTATAGGCATGAAATATTGCTGGCTGGGTGTCCATATTTTTTATTAATAATAAATTTTACAAAATTCACCCATCAGTATGTGAAAAATCTTTTTTGGGGGGACTATTCATCAAATTCTGCTACATACTGTAGCCACTAAAGCACTTGAAAAGTGTGCCAAGTCTCATAGAGCTAGGGAAAACAATGTTGACGCAGCGATGTAAAAACTGAATCAACCCCGCGATTTTACGCGAAGTTTCGCATCTAAAAATTGAAGCACTGCCCACCTGCCCAGCATCAGTAGCCACCTGAAAGGTATGGCTGACCTTCCCTAACTGCAGCTGTTTCATCAAGGTGAAGTCTTTTTCTTCTTCTGGCTTGTCTGGCTTCTTTTGATGCAAGCTGTGTCTGTCTTTGGGCATTTTTGATGAAAATCTGAGCCTATGCATCGCATCGAGAAAGCTGCCTGTCTGTTTATCAAATTTATCTTTGAATTACAAACAGATTCCTGCTGGCAGGAAGAAAACACAGGCTGTCTACAATTTACTGAGGGACAATTAAATATAAACTCACTAGCTAACTCTTTTCTTGTGACTTCAATCAAAACAACAGCTTTCTTACAAAACCAGCATACCAGATTTGATGCAATGTTTTGGCCTAGTAATCCAATATTAACCAGCCTGTGACCTGTGGGAGGGGTATCTAGTTGTACTGGATCACTTTCATTTTCACTACACTGTTCCTCTGGTTATGAATCAGATTCTTCTTCACTTTTCTTCTCATCTTCATCATCAGATTCATGTATTGTGTCATACAAGTCC
The DNA here is from genome assembly GCA_036898135.1 of Oncomelania hupensis. NCBI lineage: Eukaryota > Metazoa > Mollusca > Gastropoda > Littorinimorpha > Pomatiopsidae > Oncomelania > Oncomelania hupensis. The sequence continues at coordinate 81,243,296 of CM072512.1, read as the reverse complement.
TTTAGTTTCTGCTCAGATCGTGAGGTGGGCGTGGCAGCCTTTGAGCAAGCAGCAGGGGGATAGGTTTCAGTCTGTTCGTCGCCTGAGTCGGTCAAATGACCGGTCACTGAACTATGCACTTCAACACGTTCACCAGTGTCTGTTCTATGTTGGTTGCCACGAAACTTCCTTTTCTAAGGCCTAGAAGGGTAATGCTTTCTATCTGAAGGCATGATGCCACTCAAAATCCTCTACTTTGCACAGTACATCCGAATTTTCACACAAACAATGTATCCATGCACAGGAGGCAGCCATTTATTGAAGGGAGGCGTGATTATCCCGGATATCGTAACAGAAGAAAATCGGAAAAAAGGGAGTAGCTAATTATTTTTCGTTATTATTGTGCAAGTAAAATTGATGAAATTTTCTCATTTTTCGCCATCTTGGAGTGAAAATGTCGGCCCCACCCACCTAGTTTGATGAGTTCTAGCATAAAAACGGTATCATTTATGGAAAAAAGGGCATCACCACGTAAAACACAAAAGGTTTGTCAGTCATTTTTACCACAATATATTAGTATTACCCACAACTCCATTTTTCTCGTTTTCCTGGCCGACCTTTCCCCCTTAAGCTTAAAGTGAGTCTGAAGTCTGGGGCGACTTGACGTGTGTTTTGCTGTCGGCTATATTTTCTTCTGTTTACATTGTTCTTAGCGTATTGTGAAGGCTGATTTAGTGCACTGACGTGTGTGAAGACTTCAAGATGCGTGCTGTGTTGTTTCTGGATGTATTGGTGGCGGTGGCTGTGGTATTTTGTGTGTTGAAGTGTGGTGTGAATGCTACGGGTCAACATGGCGATCGTCATAACGGTTGGCGAACAGATTTCATTCAGTACACACGTGAGTCAATTTTGCTTCTGCAATCGGCTGTTGACGCTATGCCCCATCGATTTGACTGTTTCCCAGCAGAAATCATTCCTGATTGTAACGCTGATGGTTCCAATACCGATGTGATTGTCCGAAGGCGTAGACGTGGTCACCGAGGGGGGATACGACGGAGGTTGAGACGCTACAGGACCCTACAACCCCTCCCTTCCATCATTCTTTCGAACACTCGTTCCCTTCGACCCAAGCCACCAAACTGCAACTTCGATGAACTATGTGCCTACGTACAATATATGAACGAATTTAAATACGCATGTTTATTATGTTTCTCAGAGACATGGTTTGACAATTGTATCACCGATGACAGTGTTTATATTGACGGTTTTGGCACGCCATTCCGCAGTGACCGATCTGAATTTACTGTCAGCGGTAAACATCACGGTGGAGGTGTGTGTTTGTATGTCAACGAGAAGTATTGTAGTCGAGCCAATGTGACAGTAAGAAAGCAACTGTGTACACCTGATGTTGATTTGCTCGCTGTGTCACTGCGACCCAAATACTTACCACGCGAATTTGGACAGATATTTATTCACACTTTTCTGCTATCCTATGCACCAACGGGAATCCCCTCTATGAAAAATACTTTCGGTTTTTTTTCTCCGCGTGTTTTAGTGAGTTATTTCCAAATATTCAAGAATAATAACATGTCACTGGCCACCTGTATCGTACCCTCAAATATTTTTTTTTCTTTTTGCTGCAGTTTATTATCCCTTTCTATCGCCAGTGGCGCGCCTAAACCCTACCTACCTAACATTATTTGTGAATTTTTGAAAAATATTCGGAAAAACATAACGCCCAGATGCTGGCTCGAACCCACACCTGTCAGGGGCCATTGGTTTCTGGCTTGTGAACAAGGCAAGTTAGTCCCGCCTTAGCCCACTTGGCCACAACGCTCGCCTACAAATAAACAGTTACTTCGTGTTTTGTGAAGGTTGCGACGGCGAAGCTATGGAAAACTACAAGAGTCTTCAGGTCTTGTTTCACTTTCTGTCGATGATCGACACACCTCCGAAGTCGCCACATATACAGGCCTCTACGATTGTTTTTTGCATCCTTTCACTGAGCATGTACTTCCTCCACCGTTTTTATACTTATCCCACTCGTTTTCTGGCTCTAACAATCGTCGTGTTCGGCAATTTGCCATATTTAAAAGTCACGCATCAAGCTTTGATAAAAGCAAAACAAGCCACACCGGAACTTGGTTTTATATAACCTCGTTTTAATTTATAATGGCGATACCCACGAGTTTTTATGAGAGGTGCCGGAAGTTGTGAATAACTGTGATATACACACACCCTACTACCCAGGCTTCACGCTCACGTGCGTGCACAGAAATTGCAGATGTCGTTCGTGCACTGCAGTTGATTTCGCCTGATGCCCCTAATTTTGTTCTTGGCGATTTTAATCATTGTGACTTGCGCAGTTGTCTCCCTTCATTCAAACAGTTTGTCACAGTCAACACACAGGAAGATGCTATACTTGACTGTTGATATGGCAACATTCCCCATGCATATAAATCTTTTCAGCTCCCTAAAATCGGACTATCCGATTACGAGTACGTTTGATCCCTTCATATAAACCTAAAATACTAACTGAGTCTGTCGTTGCCAAAACTGTAAAAGTATGGTCGGATGATTGTGTTGAGCAATTGCAGGGTTGTTTCGATTGCACAGACTGGAATGTTTTTCTTGATTCCTCTGATGATGTTAATCAGGCTGCTGATGTGGTCACTGACTATGTTAAATTCTGTGAAGACATGATTATTCCAACCAAACAAGTCAAAATCTATCCAAACAACAAGCCCTGGGTCTCGAGATCACTGAAAAATACTATTAATGAAAAGAAAATTGCATTTCAAACTGGGGATAGGGAAGAAAGAAAGAGGGTTCAGAGGAAATTAAGGGAGGAAATACGTGCAGCTAAGTTAGAATATAAAGAGAAAGTTGAACGTCAGTTCCAGTCAGGCAACATAAGGGATGCTTGGAAGGGGTTGAAAACCTTATCAGGCCAGAATAAACCTCAGAGCAGTGGTTGCCTGCGAAGTGAAGATGAAAAGTTAGCTTTCTCTAACGAGCTGAATGATTGTTATTGTCGTTTTGAACGCAATGATTTGAGTGACAGTTTGTCTGAAGTTTTAGTTGATCTTCAGGAAAGGGTGAGAAATGGGGAGGGAGATGCTTCCGGTGACTTTCAGATCCAGGATTGTGTTGTTGAGTCCCACTTCAAGAGAATAAACCCCCGTAAGGCAATGGGTCCAGATGGCTTGTGTGGAAAACTGTTGAAAGTATGTTCTGCTCAGTTATGTGTTCTTTTCAGTCATTTGTTTTCTTTATCATTGAAACAATGTGCTGTCCCCTCAGTCTAGAAAAATTCCACTATCTGTCCTGTTCCAAAGTCTAGAAGCCCATCTGAGTTGAATGACTATAGGCCCGTTGCACTCACCAGCATCGCCATGAAATGCTTTGACAGAGCTTATTCTAGGGCGCGGGATGCGCGGGATCACGCACAAAAATTTTTTTTCCCGCAAAGAAATTCGATGAGCGCGTTCGCGATCCCGCGGAGATTGGAAATATCCCGCTACATGTCTTGATCGAAGCGGGCTTTACTGTGACGTTTTTGTCGTCTGCTAGAGCGTAGCGGAAACTGGAGTTAAACGGAAGTTGCTCTTGTATATGCGATGTGTCTCAAATTTTCATTGGCCGATGCTATTCTTTTTGACCAATCACCTTTCTTCTGAGTGTGGCATCGATGAATTGACCGGTTGGAACTGGTTTACAATCAGAATGGCTTCGAAAAAGCGCACGCTTTTCGACTTCGAATTCAGTGGAGGAACTGTGAAGAAAACAGTCACACTGTTTTCCCATGACCGATCTTCTAAAATAGCAGAGCTTTTATGCAACAGTTGTGAAAGCAAGGTTACAGATACCAGTTTGTGATATATTTTGTCTGCGATTTGAATGTACTTACTGTTTGGAGAGAATGCGACACTTGACTGTTTCACAGTTTATCCGGGAACATCACGGGAGAAAACAGATATGGATATTTGTTTGTGTGTACACCCTATATATGCCGAGAAGACGCCCCCACTGTTTTGGTCAGAGGGGGTCCTAATCCCCCCCCTTTTTTCAAGGAAGGGGGGCCTGCCCCCACTTCTTCAAAATCCTAGAATAAGCTCTGTTTGAGCGTATCGTCTTGAAAAAACTTCTCTCTCAAACACAACAATTTCTTGATCCTTTTCAGTTCGCATACAAGCAAGACAGATCCACTGACGACGCAACACTCACTCTACTCAACAACGCTTATACACAGCTGGATAAACCTAGTTCTTTCGTTAGGATTCTCTTTATCGATTTTTCTTCTGCTTTAAATACGATACAACCTCATCTCATGGCGCTCAAACTTCTGGCCCTTGACGTCAATCCCAGGCTTATCCTGTGGATAGTCAGCTTTCTAGTTCACAGATCTCAGTCTGCTTCCAGCGAGCTCTCTCCTCTACTCGAACTACATCAACTGGCTCCCCTCAGGGCACTGTACTATCTCCTGTTCTGTTTACTCTGTACACCAACGATTGCACCGGCTCTGAAAATACACCTCTCATTAAGTACTCAGATGACTCTGCCCTTCAAGACCTCTCCAACTCTGCAACTGTTTATCTAAAGGAAGTGCAAAGGTTTATTGCATGGTGCAAAGAGAATTTTTTAAATATAAATGTGAAGAAAACTAAAGAACTGATTATTGATTTTAGAAAAAACCCATCTGCTGTGCCTGACTTAGTGATTGATGGAGAAAAGGTGGAGAGAGTCTTGGAATACAAATATCTGGGAACAATACTTGACAATAAGCTTACCTTTGATTCCAACACTACTTCCATCCATAAGAAATGTCAGTCAAGAATATATTGCCTCCAGAAATTGCGCTCTCTGAAAGTCAACAAGTCTGTTTTATGTAACTTTTACAGATGTTTTATCCAATCGGTGTTGACCTTTGGTTTTCTTTGCTGGTTTGGAGGTCTCAGTGTGAGGAGTAAGAATGTGTTGGATAGAATTGTGAAGGTGTGTTGGAAAGTGGTGGGTGAAAAGCAGGAGAGTTTGTGTGTGTTGTACGAAAGGCAAGTAAGAAAAAAAGCGAGCATGATTGTAAGAGACTCCACTCACATCCTAGCCCAGCACTACCAGCTCCTTCCTTCTGGTCGCCGTTTCAGAGTGCCAAATGTTTCTACAGTTAGAGCTAAGAACAGTTTTGTACCCAAATCAGTACAAATTCTTAATAAGTGTTGACTGAATGAGTTGGGTGCGAGTGGTTTATGGGAGTACTAGAGATGAATTTTATAATATTTGCAGCAATTTTTTCAACTATTCAGTATGTATCTAGTTAACTAATGCATAAGTTTTAAAATCTGTGATTGTCATTCAGTGGTGTTCCTAGGATTAGAGGGCAATAGGACAAAATGTCTTAAATCATAAAACTAATCGGACATCATGTCTTGACTACATAAAAGCAATAGGACATTCAGATTGTGAAGCGAACCGACTAATGGTGCTTCTTAAGATCGTTGCAGAGGAAGTATGGTGTCAGTTATTTCCCTTTCAAAAGTGTCGAGAGTTGCGGCCCTTTTGTTGTTCGACGGATTGTAATACTCGTTTTAACGGCTTTGACACTCCAGTTTGTACAGATGTTTCTTGCAGTGACCGCTCTAGTCATAATACTATCGGACAATGACCGCTAATTTCGCAATAGAATCGGACATTTGACGGGACACAGGTGTTTGCATTCGGTCATTTTCCAAACGAATCGGACCATGACCTATGTCCGAGGCCTCGGGACATCACTGGTCATTGCTAGAATGATACGCAGAGTTTGATGATTGTATATTTTTTAAGATGCTTTATAACGTTTATAATTTTATAATCTAATGACTAACCCATGTGTGTGTGGATGTGTGTGTGGGTGTGTGTGTTTGTGGGTAGGTGTTTTATTTATTTATGTTGAAGTGCAATAAGGACATGTAGTGTGATATGTATTTTAAGTTTTACAATGTGTCGGAAATGTTCTTGTTAATATGTACATAAGCGTGATTACACGTACATGTTTACATGTTTATAGTATTGTTACATTTTATTACCTTTTGCTGACAGCAAATCCATGTTAGAATTTCTCCTTGGAGATAATAAAGTTTTCTGAATCTGAATCTGAATCTGAAGTCAACTTTTCAAACTCAAAACACTAGAGAGCATGATCATACAAGAGTTTTAAAAACCACGTTGTTGACTTTTTTGGAAGGCTGCCCTATTTTGACGTCAAAATAGGGTTCCGGTAGAGTTACAGCTGTTTTAGGCTTAGGGTTAGGTTAAGGGTTAAGGTTAGGGTTTGGGTTAAAGGTTAGGGGTTAAGGTTAGTGATAGCTTCAAAAATTTGACTTTTTTTTTCTCGCCCTCAGACGCACTTTGTTTCTGAGCCCAAGCTCTGACAGCGCCTTGAGCAACACTTCAGCTGGAAAAGCGCTATATAATAACTATTAAATAAATAAATAAAAATAATTAAATAAATCAATCAAACTGCGAAAAAATAAACACTACATAAAATATCTAATTTGCGCTAATAAATTACTATTTGCTTAACATATTCATACAGTTTTGTGTGTCTGACATTTGCTACATTTGAACATAAACGTCCTGTCCAAGCGTTTAAAGCGTCTGTTAATTAGTCATTGTTTATAAGGTCCAGCGGACTGCAAAGAGCCGAATCAGGACCAAAACTTGGTTGAAAAAAGACTCACCCTCCAATCGCATTGAAGGTCTGCTGAAACAACAAGAGAGCGTCTGTTATATGCGTCTGTTAGGAGCAGTAGATTACTGAGTGGGGCCGGGTAGCTCAGTTGGTAGAGCGTTTTACTAGTAACCGAAAGGTACCTGGTTCGAATCCCGGATTGGCCAACGTGTGACCATATTATTTTCGCCTTACTATTAACTGGTTCGCTGGTGTCAGAATAATGTGACCAGTAGTCGCCTATACGTTTCAGTGTCGTGTGACTATACAGTTACAAGTTTAGGAGATTACTTGTGTACGCTTAATGTGTCCGGGGACGTTAAAATAACATTATAATACCTGCATAAACGCACAAAAAAAACATAAAAATAAAACACTGCTTACTGTGACCCACTGTGACTCACTGTGACCCACACTGTACAGCTTAAGCTATAAGGGATTTGCTGTGTCTCAGCACGGCTGATTAATTCTGTTATTCTTCCATAGAAGGAATTTTCATACCAGTTTAAGGAAAATGAAACTAAAAGACCCGAAAGCGTATTGGAAAGCCTTGAATAATGACTCTAACCAAAAGCAGCCAAACGTGAATATGCCTACGCATGTAGATTTTGTAAATTACTTTGAGAAGCTGGGTAATATTCCCGACGATGATATTCGCTACTTCACTGATTAGCCTGACACAAAAGCTAACCTTTAAGATAATACTTGTTTGAATGAAGACATTACGAGTGAGGAGGTTAGAAAATCCATTAGTAAGTTAAAGAATAATAAAGGTATAGACTTAGTGCTTAATGAATTCTTAAAGGCGTCGTCACCCAAGCTATTGACTATTATTACAATGCTATTTAATCTTGTTCGAAGTAGTGGTAGAATACCGTATGACTGGGCTGTTGGGATCATTTGTCCACTGTATACCCCTTGGGGTCATGAGCAATCTTGCCACTGTAGATTGTTCTAACCTATAAAGGGAAAAGTGAAAGCCGCAGTTGAAAACCTGTCTTTCCTTAATAGGCATGACCGATTCACTGCGGCAACAGTACCCCCGTTGGAGTGCCGGGGGTTTCAGTATAAATAGTATCCCCACTTTCTGGAGATTTAGTGCTTTAAATTCCCACTGTCGATGTCTTCCTCATTTGCTCTTTCCCATTCCTGCTCTGTCCTATAACTCTGCTATAATATCTTCTTCTTCGATAGATCAATGACCTACCTTTTTTCTTGAAAACTCTTCCTGGACAGGACTCCTTGTTTGTGTATGAGGTCTGTTGGATCAGCTTGGGAGTATTGGACGCTTTCTGCCGGGTGGTCACTAGGGCTTCCTATGATGTTATTATTTAGCAATATAGGCATTTTATATGTATGTGTTTTGTTGATAATTTATAATGCTGTTTGTATTCTATTTTGTTTTTGTAACCGGGGGTTCGATTAGTTGGGGTAAAGCCTCAGCCGTCCCCTGCGTGGGATGTCTTTATTGTAAAGTGACTGGCCGGTGGAGGGCATTCAGTTTTCCCACTAGGGTTGTTTCAGCAGATCTTTTATGCGGATCGGAGGTTGTCCGGTCCTGATTTGGCTCGGATGAGTCCGCTGGACCTAAAGCAACAATCAATCAATCAATCATGTCCACTGTATAAAGGTAAAGGACTGGTGATAAATGTAATATTGATAATTACCGTGTACAACTCTTCTTAGTTGCTTGGAAAAACATTTGACTAGCATTATTAATGACAGAATTAACTCATTTCTTGAACTAAACCATTTATTAGGAAACGAGCAATCAGGATTTAGGAAGGGACACTCAACTACTGATCAAGCATTTTCCATTTACTACTTAATTGATATTTATCTACAACAAGAGAAAATAGTGTTTTGTACATTTGTTGACTACAAAAAGTTTTTTTGATAATATACAGAGAAAATTGAATAATGGCGTCTCTGGAAGAGTACTTACCATTATTAAAGACTTGTACCAGAAGGTTAAATCAGAACATACTGTGAATTGTCTTCTACTTTTTTTTACCTGCAATGTCGGTGTAAGACAAGGAGAAATTTTATCGCCAATTTTATTCTCATTGTTCTTGAATGATTTAAAGTCATTTTTGGCACAACATGTTGATGGTTTGTTGTTACCACTGAGCTTAGCAAACGAGTTTAATTTTTCTTATGTTGAGCAATATTTTCATTTGTTTTAGTTGTTATATGCGGATGACACGGTTATTCTGTCGGAAACGGTAAATTATATGCAAAGAGTACTAGATATGCTGGATTTTTATTGTGAAAAGTTTGAAGTTTGAATATTTTGAAGACAAAAATTATTATATTTTCCCGTGGTAAAGTGAGACGATGACCAGTGTTTACATATAGGAATGAAATAATAGAGATTGTTTGGGAATATAAATATTTGGGGACACTTTTTAATTACAACAATAGATTTTCAAAAAACTTGAAGGCACAGAGTCTATCAGCTGAACGCGCTCTATTAATGAAGTGTAGAAAGTTAAATTTGCCACTCGATCTGCAAATAGATCTTTTTGGTAAGTGTATTAAACCTATTTTGCTATTATTGTGAAGTATGGGCGCACGAGAAAATGGAGATATGTGACAGATTACAACTTTTTAAAAAATTAATGATCTTGAATGTAAAAACTAGCACTCCGACATGCATGATTCTGGGCGAAGTAGGGAGTTTTCCGGTTTCCCTGGATGCAAAATGTAGGTTGTTGTGCTTTTGGTACAAATTATGTATTGATTGTGGTAAGAATCCCTCCAAAATATCAGTACTTATGTTTCGCTTATGTTCTCATCTATTTTTTTGCACAGACTATAAGCTTTCTTGGCTGGTTTCTGTTCGCACACTTTTGAATGATCTTGGTCTTTCCTTTATATGGACACAAGGTTGTACTTTGTCTTTGAACTGTTTTAAAAATTTAGTTAAGCGGCGCTCAAGGGATCAGTTCTTGCAAAACTGGCATCAACAAATTTATGATCATAACACTTGCATCACGTACAGAATTTTAAAAAAAATAATGTAGGTATTGAAAATTATCTTGTTCCTTTGTCACCTCTTCTAAGGAGAAATTTATTGAAATTTAGACTAAGTTGTCACAAGTTACCTATTCAGTCTCAAAGATATATGAACATTGCTAGAGAAGAGAGATTGTGCACTTTGTGTGATCAAGGTGAAATAGGTGATGAATTCCATTAAATATGTGTATGCACTAATCGTTTACTTGTTGACAGCAGATCCTCTCTTATACCTCAATATTATAGAAAGTATCCAAATGTCTATAAAACGCATCAACTGATGAATTCAAAATCGAAAACTAGGTTTTTAAAACTGAGTCGTCTTATTAATTAGAATCATCTTCTCTCTGTTTAAATAAAACTAGTATCTCATCATGATCAATACACTAAACTATATTAGAATTTGCCTCTAGACTGGTTTTTTTTCATGGTTATACACAGTAAAACCTCCGTTTTACGACCTTTAAATTGCCATTAAAACGAGGTCTTAAATTGGAGGGGTCTTAAAAAGGAGGTAGGACATTTTCGAAAGAGACATTTAGAAAATTAATTAAGTAAAATAAATACATGTACAAAAAGTACACATATCATTAAGTATATAGAACATCTACCATCTTTCAGAAATGTAGATTAAACTCTGTCTCACAACCAATACAGTCAATATCTTCCTGTTCCTCATTATTTACAAAATAAAAAATCAATGTTGGTATGATAGTTGTTTAAAAGTGTATGTAAGTGCTGAGTGCATGTTTGGAATGTTTTTGTCTCTAGCCTCACAAATCCACTGCCAGACCTTCTTATTTAATTCTTCATAAGTAGACTTCTTCTCTTTGACGTATTTCCTGCCACTGTTTGCACCAGACTCCCAGCTTTTCATTATCTGTGCTTGATCACGAATGACGTTCTGGATCTGAGTTTTTCCTACATCTGTGTTCTTGCGATTGAAATTGCTGTTTTACCACGCTGCCTACGTTTAATAACATTTACACGTTCCTCTAGAGTTAAAGCCTTTCGTTTACGCGATGTAGCCACTTTATCCCCCATCTTTGGTTTTAATACAAATTTAAGACGCATGAGTTATTTCCCTTTCCGACTTCCTAGCTGCTTTAATGCCTCGTATGCTGTTAAAAGTTGTAAACGAAACTGTTTTCTTCAAGCGCACAAAATAGAGTATTGCTTTGGAATTTGAATTTTTCAGGTGCTAGGTCGTAACATTTAATTATTTGAAGGTCGCAAGTCGCGTTTTAGAGGTAGTCGTTTAAGAGAGGTCGTTTATATAGTACAAAGCATCGATGGTCCCGGGTTGGAGCCCTGTGTTGTGTCCTTGGGAAAGACACTTTACTCCCGTTTCCTACTCCTTCGGATGAGAGTATAAACCGAGGTCTAGTCTGTGTCGCATGCACTCCATCATAACGGACTTTAAAGATCCTGACGCTCATGTCCTAGACGGGTGAGTGCCGGTAACAAGAACATACCCAGCATTTGACTGCAGAGTCCTCAATAAGCTGAGGGTGGCAACCCCCAACGAAAGAAGAAAAGATGATTTTTTTTCCCGGTCGTATGTTCGAGGAAGTCGTTTAAGAGAGGGTCTCAAAACGGAGGTTTTACTGTAATACATTTCCTCTTGGTTATAACCAGAGGTGTTTTTTTCCCCTTGAATTTAAAAGTTTAATATGCTGACTCTTTACTTTGCATTTTGTCTGATTTACGTGTTATTTGTCTTATTGTGTTGTATTGGTATGATGTTGAATTGGTATCGTTCTGTGTATTTATTTTGTTGCCACATTTATTTTTGTGTTGTAAATTCGTTAGTGTTTGTCAGTCCAGTTGCTGAATATATAATTTATATTGTAAATCTAGCTATAATGTTATGCAATGCCATTCATGGTACGAATGCTATGTGTATCCCAATTCCCTCACCCCCCCTCCTCTCAAACCACCCTTTTTTGGCTATACAGCCCCCAGGACTATGAGCCTCGTGTCAATTTGGATATTTAAATCGTGTTACGTGAAATAAAAGGACAAAGTTCCATGTTTCTGGTGTATCACGTGGCGTTTAATGATGCTAAATGGCATACAACATTTTCTAGTGAAGCCCTGTGACATCCTATGGGATCCCAGTGACTTTGTAAGTTGCTTATACGCTTATGGGAGAGCTTTCACCCCAGTAATTAATAGATTAATTAAGTCTTATATCTAATGTAAAGATTGGGGGGGAGATCTCAAACTCACTTTAAATGAGATCATAATGATTAGTTGTTTAGTGGCTGAGGGATCCAATGCTGTCATGACGAAGCACCTATAAATACCACAATAATTTTGTTATTGTTGTTGATGGTGTTTTTGTTGCTATATAACCTAAAGCCTAATGTTATACATAGACTACACAATAGTTAGAAGATTATGTTGGCTTAGATAAGGTAAATATTTAAAGTGAAAGAGAAGATTGTTAAAAATATAAGGCCGTTCTTGGGTGTTCTCCGTATATAGTTATCTAGGTTGGGCTTTTTGGTGCTGTACGGGTCAGTTCTTTCTTTATTTTTTTTTTTTTTTGGTATACTACTTAAAATGTATTTCATTTATTGTCTGTTGATCGCTGAGTACGATCTCTCTCTCTCTCTCTCTCTCTCTCTCTCTCACTTTTTTTTTCTCTCCTTTCTTTTTATCTCTATAGTTATGTTTTCCATTATCTAAAAAAGAAAGAAAGAAATCTTACGTGATTTTGCCCGTCTCTTGATTGTTCTCCTCTCTCTGTTCGCCTTCTTATCTTCTCAGTTTACTCGCCTCATATCAACATCCGTTAATTTTTTTTGTTTCCTCTTTTCTTTGTAAGTAAAACAATAATAATATTTAAAAACATTAACCCAATCCTCACTCATCCCATTCCCACCTCAATAATTGTTTTGGTTATATTCTTCTTCATTTCCTTTTGTTTGTGACAAATAAACAAACAAACTGACAGTGTCCCATACCCATCCCACCAAACACCCTTTCCCTTGCTTGGGGCTGTTTTGTTTTAGGTGTAAGTATGTTACAATCAACCTGCTGGCTTTTATTCTTCGACAATGCACTAGGCCTTTTTTTGGAAATGGGAGGTAATTTGTCTTTTTGCTTTGTTTTTAGTTACCTAGAGTTATCCGTGCCTTGGGGTGTCGAATAGCGCAGTGGTTGGAGCACTCGCTACTCTGTCGCAAAGTTAAGCACCGCCCAGTGCGGTTAGCACTTGGATGGGTGACCGCAAACTGTGAAGCGACAAATAACAACGCCCCCAGTTGACTCAACTGTGATTGAGTACCTACTCTTTTAAGGGTGGGGAAGGTAAAGCGGCGAGGAAGAGAGATGGGAATCATCCTCATTACGCTGGCCCAAGAAAGGTGGGATCTCCAACATCTCACTCCCCTACGGCCACAACGCTATGGGACCACCTTTACCTTTAGTTTACCTCTTAGAGTTATTCGGGCGGACATATTGTCTCAGAACACTATGAAAGCTACATCGAGCTGTAAGATTTCCTTCGGGAAAGGGGGTTGAGGGTTGCGGGGCAGTGCAAGGCCGAACTAGCGGAGCTAGCCAGGATTGCAACTGAAATCAACTTTTCGGTTGATCTGGAAGGTTTGATGGAGGACAGGGCAGAAATTATAGGCGAGGAACTGTGTTCGTTTGCAAAGAATGTCCGCCAAAGATTAAACTCTAGGCGCAACATGCGGGCAAGCCGGCCAAAGTTGTTTCCCCTCGTATTTCCGAGCATGGCTAGACTCCTCCAGCGCTCAAGATTATGTAACTATTGTAAGTAGGCCTACTACACACTTTGTTTACTTTTTCGAACGCTTGGCCACCTTCAAACTGGTCCTGTAGTAATTATTACTTATGCCTATATATGACGGCCTACTAGCGCCAAAACCGAGAGTTATCAGTGTCACGAAATAATTGAAATTAACACGTGTTCTGTGTAATTTACAAAGATACCGGTAATCCACAGTGTTAATTAATAATTATCAGCATTTGCCACGCTTTCTTAGCGCCAAAACCTTATAAATACAAATATCATGAAATATTTACAAATATAATGGGATAATTACAATTTTCAAGGGATAATTACAATGTTCAAGGGATAATTACAGTTATCATTGAAACATTACAAATAACTTTGCGTGATCATGTTTAATTTTCAGTTTTGGCTCTAGCAATCCGTCTGGAAATGCGCCAAACCCAAAGTGTAATTTTCACTTGATTATTACAATGTTTACGTGTTAATTGTAACTATGTCGTTGATATTGGTAATTATCCCATTTTTGGAATTATCAGGTTTGGGCGGTAGTAGGCCGTCATCTATATGAATTACACCGAACACGTGTTAATTACCATTATCACAGTTTGGTGCTAGTAAGCCGCCGTAGCCAGAATTAAGCATGATCACGTACAAATTGTAATTATCAAGTGAAAATTGTAGCCTTTATTTGATAATTACAATTACCGGTTTTGGCGCATTTCCAGGCGGTTGTCTAGAGCAAAACCTGAAAATTGCACAGGATCACGCAAAGTAAATAATATTTGTAATTTTTTCAATGGTAATTGTTAATTATCCCTTGTGAATTGTAACTATCTCATGATATTTGTAATTATATCATATTTGTAATTATCAGCTTTTGGCGCTAGTAGGCCTTCATACTTAGATGGGTCTATTATGGGTCTATTTTCTCTAACTGAAATTCAGCAACCCTACAAGGTGCCCTTAACAATGTTGCGGTCTGGTGCAGTTTAAACCATATGTCGCTGAATCCGGCTAAATCAAAAGCTATGTTAATAACAACTAGACAAAAGCATCAGCGGGCTCCGCTTTCTCTTGATTTAGTTGTGAATGGAAAAAATATCAAACAGGTTGAAAGTGATACATTTTTAGGAGTAATCATAAACAAATTCAGTTGGCATTCACATATTGAAAGTCTTTGTAAAACCCTCTCAACAAATTTATGTTGTCTACGTTTTAATCTATAATTACTGCAGATGCAAACAATTTTTTTTTTATAAAGCTCATATAAAACTTCACATTGATTATGCATTAACAATATGGGACGGCTGCAGTAATGCTTTGTTTAATTCTATTCTTCGCAGAACTGCAAAATTACTTGTCCCCAACACTTCTATCAAAACTGATTCAAACTTTAAAATATAGCTGGCATGCTCCCCCTAAACAAACACCTACATTACAATAAAGCCGTTTTAATTTACAAAATACTGAATCTTCGAGTTCATGCTTATTTAAAAGCACTTTTTTAGCCAATCGTCATCTCGTTATTCATCTTTCAGCCATTATTTAACCTTTCCACAATCACGCTTAGACATTTTAAAAAGTCCCTATTGTATTCTGGTCCAAGCGTGTGGAATTCTCTACCATAAGAAGTAAAGGAACGTAAATCATTAACATCGTTTAAAACTAGACTCTACACATTTTTATTTTCCACTTGCTCCTAATATCCTAATATTTAAGATGTTTGTCAACGCTGTGAAAATTTTAAGTTTTTGAGGGAGTGTGAATTTGTATGTGTGTGTGTGTGTGTGTGTGTGTGTGGTGTGTGTGTGTGTGTGTGTGTGTGTGTGTGTGTGTGTTTGTGTGCATGTATGCGTGTGGGGGAAGGGAAGGGGTATCGGAAGGGTGGAGGAGGGGGGGGTGCTTTGTGTATTTATATGCTTTTATATTCTTATTTATTTCTTACCATAGTTAAGGTATATGTTAGTTTCAAATTAATGTTAATTATTTAATTCTGAATTGTTTATTATGGACTATCTATAAGACAGGTCCATAGGACCTAATGCTATTATTCTATTAAAGGTTTCGACTTCAACTTCTAAAAGTATTTCTTATTTATAATGTAGCGTGCTGGTCTTTCTAATCGGACAATGCACAATGTTCGAGTTACAGCCTTCCGGTTTCTGTTATTTATTTTGCTTTAGCGTTCTTACCTATTTGGCACTTTTCAATCTCAAGACCTTCTGGCTGATACTGGATCTAACGCGAGACACCCCATTAAAGACTTTGTTATAAAACGCAAAACAAAAGGAACACTATACTACTTCAATTCAGGTTATGTTTCTAACATGGTCGCACTAGAAACACGGTGAAACATTTATGTTTCTATTTCACGTGGAATTTCACATTAACCCTAAACTGATGGGATGTTGCAATGTTTTCATTCGGGAAACAACAACAACAACAACAACAACAACAATAATAATAATAATAATAATAATAATAATAATAATAATAATAATAATAATAATAATAATAATAATAATAATATGTTTTTTTAAAAAAAAGGGTAAAGGTAGTCCCATAGCCTTGTGGCCGTAGGGGAGTGTGATGTTGGAGATCACACTTATCTTGGGCCAGCGTAATGAGGGTGATGCCCATCTCTCTCTTTCCCTCGCTGGTTTACCTTCCCCACCCTTAAGAGAGTAAGTACTCAGTCACAGTTGAGTCAACTGGGGGCGTTGTTATTTGTCGCTTCACGTTTTGCAGTCACCCATCCAAGTGCTAACCGCACTGGACGGTGCTTAACTTGCGACACAGTAGCGAGTGCTCCAGCCATTGCGCTATCCGACACCCCTAGATAATATAATAAGGGTATTTATATAGCTCTTATTCCTAATGACATCAGTTCAAGGCGCAGTTCTCATGCATTTATAAGCTACATAAAGTTAACATCGAAATAAGATAAGATAAGATAAGATAAGATATTACTTTATTAATCCAAAAGCATGGAAATTACATTGTCTGTCAATTAAACATGTCCATTCATTCTTCTTTTACACACACATAAATATTTATACATTATTAATGATCTTCAAACACTGGACATATTTTCATAATGCAGATATTTAAATTAAGCAGTTTTAAAAATAAAATAAATAAAGAAAAGAAAAAATAAAAAAATAAACTAACTAAGCTGCATGAGAGTTGTAGAGTATGTTTAGTAAGACCTACCGACTTGTTTGTTATGTGCTTGAATGGCAAGTGGTATGAATGAGTTCCTGTACCTATTTGATGTTCCCGCTGGTGCCCTAAAACGTCCACTCCTGTCTATCCGTCGAGAGTCAAATTCCAAGAAAAGTGGATGGTTACTGTCAGCCAAAATTGCAGTCAGCTTTTTTGTCACTTGTCTGCTATGTATCGTCGCCATGTCATCCTGTTCCCTCCCAATCACCCCACTAGCCCTTTTTATCTGTTTGTCCAATCTTCGTTTTTCTGTTTGTGATACGTTTCCTCCCCAACATGAGATTCCAAAAGAAATGATGCTTCCTATTACAGCTGTATAAAACATTTGTAAAATTTCCTGTTTTACATTAAAGGATCTCAGTTTTCTTAAACAAAACATTCTACTTTGCAGTCGCTTGTAAATGTAGTTTGTGTTATCTTTCCAAGTGAATCTATCATCGATAACCACACCTAAATACTTATATGCATGCACTCTCTCTACTTCTTCTCCTTTGATAAAGATAGGATTAAAATCAAACTTGTTTCCCTTCCTAAAATCAATTATCATTTCTTTTGTTTTGCTTACATTTAGATCTAGAAAATTCGAATCACACCAGTTGACAAAGCTATCTATTTCATCTCTGTACATGTTGTCCATGTTGTTGGTAATAAGACCAGAGAGTGCCGTGTCGTCTGCAAATTTTATCAAGGGACAGGATTCGTGCTTTTGTCTATGGTCTGCGGTGTACAAAGAAAACAAAAAAGGTGCTAGAACAGTTCCTTGAGGGCTCCTGTATTAGTCAACACAATATTAGAATTGTATACAATAGAATTGGAATTGTTTTGAACTCTGACAATACATAGGCCTAATAATTAAAAAAAGTTAAACAAAAACAAGACACTAATAAACTATGGACATGCATAAAACAAACATGATAAAGAATATTTCCAAGTAAAATATAAAAGACGTGGGTCGGAGGGAGAGGGAGGAGGCTACGGAGTGAGGGGCTGGGAACGTGCGGTGTGACGGCGGTTGTCTGAATCAGAAAAGAAGGAATGATGCTAGTGATGGAGTCGAAATCACACATGAGCTTTTAAGTTGGACTTGAAAGTTGCTATGTTCGGAGAGCTGCGAAGAGAGAGAGAGAGAGCGAGCGAGCGAGCGGGAGAGAGAGAGAGAGAGAGAGAGAGAGAGAGAGAGAGAGAGAGAGAGAGAGAGAGAGAGAGAGAGAGAGATTCAAGTTGAAGGACCAAGCACTGAGAAAGATCGACAGCCTGCAGCAGAGGAGCGTTTGTAGCGGGGTATTTGTAGCATGAGGGTGTCAGAGGAAGAATGAAGATTTTTAGATGGCTTGTAGAAGTGAATGTTCTGGGTGATGTAGGAAGAGGCTAATCCATGGACGCACTTGTAACAGAAAGTACAGATTTTGTGGGTAGGTTAATCCTCTGACATACAGAAACCCAGTGGAGAGAATGTAGGAGTGATGTGATATGATCGTAATTTTTGTGTATGTAAACAGAAGAAGGAAGTCCAGCTAGTATAAGCATGACAAAAACAAGAGAGGAAATGAGTTTGGCTGTAGCATCAGTGGTCAGATGCTTGCGGACAACGCCTATTCTACGGAGCTGAAAGTTGCATGTTTGACAGGTTTTGCGGATGAATTCTAACATGGAGAGTGTTTTCAAGGATGACACCAAGGTTTTTGACAGAATATGACATAGGTTTAGCCAAGAGTGACAGTGTCTACAG
This sequence comes from Oncomelania hupensis, assembly GCA_036898135.1. NCBI lineage: Eukaryota > Metazoa > Mollusca > Gastropoda > Littorinimorpha > Pomatiopsidae > Oncomelania > Oncomelania hupensis. The sequence goes on along the minus strand of CM072512.1, from coordinate 81,224,867 downwards.
GGAAAGAAGACAGGTTTTGTTTGGTACCTATCCTATCCTATCCTATCCTATCCTGTCCCGTAACCCGAAGGTCGTAGGGGCACCACAGATGATCGTTTAACCAGCATACTCCATCTTTCTCTGTCCTCAGCAGCCCTGATTGCTTCGCTCAGTGTCAAACCAGTCCATTCTCGAATGTTGTCCTCCCACCTCTTTTTTGGTCTCCCTCTTCTTCTACCTCCTTGCATTGTGCCTTGCAGAATAGTCTTTGCAAGGCCTGATGATCTGGTGACGTGGCCATACCATCGGAGTTTCCGTTTCTTCACCACTGTGAGCAGGTCATCGTGTTGTCCAATGTCTTGTGTGATGGTCTGTCGGACTTTTTTATTGTGTTGGGTATGAAATCCAAAGCATCTACCACCTCCTTCTTCTTCCTCTTTTTTTTCATCTTTCTTCGCAGCATATAGGACTTCCTTCATTTACAAATACTTGTCCTCTAATAAATACTTCAATTCCTTATTTCCCCTAATCAACTTCAACAATCCTCATCATTCTGTTTTTTCCCTGGACTTTGTCGCATTATTTTCATCATTCTTCACCCCATTCCACATTTCTATGTTCTCTCCAATACTATTCCACTCATCACCAGCCAATCCATTGTCAATTCTCAAAACTATCTACCCTATGTTGACTGTGCCTTCATGGTCATGTGCATCTGACATGATCTTAGGAGATGTTGAAAAGAGAGAGTAGGCATCCTCGCACACCAATTGTTCTGAACCAGTTCCTCGACTACTTCCCTTGTCATACAGGCTTTTGATTACTTCAATAATTTTAGGGCTGATGTTGTACACTTTCATCTGCATGCCAGACTTTCAAACTTCTTCTTGAAACACATGAACATCATTAATTGGTGCTGTAGCTTTTTTACTATTAATTATCATACTTCCCTGCCCTCAAATCCTGCTTTGTTCTTCATGATTTGTTCAATTTTTCAACATCTTGAGTATTATTTCATCCTTGCTTTCCTGATGATTGATTTATTTTCACTTTTTTACCTTTTTAGATGATGACAAGCGACTGGGTCCATGGTATAGGCCACACTCTCCCAGATCTTTTTACTTTACAGATTGGTCATCAATCCATCGCTTCCCTCTTGTACATGCAGTATGCGTTCCACTGCTGACTTCCCTTTCTTTAGCGATTCTGCTCCTCAACTTCTTCGATTGGGGGATTCTTCTTCTTCTCTGTTCTCGGGACATGCTAGAACTGATTGGTCTCCATTTGGTGTATGGTTGTAAAGGTTTTTGGTACCGGGGAGCATAACTTTTTGTTAACATTGAGCTTGAGCTTGTTGGCAGTCATCCAGTTAGAAATGTTTTCAAAGCAGTCAGAAGTTTTGGTTAGAATAGGTGGAAGGTTTTGAGGAGTGTCACCGTTTTTGAGCACCGTATGATATTCTGCGTAGAGATGGTGGAAAGTGTCAGGGTTTTGGATGATCGGAGACCGAGGAGATGTGTAAAGGGTGAATAGAACAGTGCCTAGAACTGATCCCTGAGAAACACCGAAGACAAGTCTGGATGGTTCAGATTTGTTATTGATGCAGACAGATTGGAAACGATCAGAAAGATATGAATGAAACCAGCTTAGGGCACGGTCTTTTATTCTGTGACGGTGGGTCTATTGTTACTTGGCTCTGCACATTGGAATGTTATTACCCACTCGTCTTTGTCTGCGGTTATCGGCTAGTGTAATCACCCTGTGAATAATCTCTTAATACCTTTATAAGTTTAGCTCGGTCTGTGTGCGGATAGGGTTACAGAGATAGGGAGAAAAGTGTAATAGCTTCACTGACACACTAGCTCTCACTCGGCTATAAAACATAGGTAGTCCAGCCACTTGTTAACAGTTTATATCACACATTTATTTCCTCTACTCTATACAAAATCTTCTAATCTCTACTCTAACTTAAATGTCCAAATTCACTTCGAATAGTTCGTTCCTGATGGGTCTATGCTGCTACTGTTCTTGATATTTGCTACAGTCTCATCATTGGGCTATTTGTTCTGGTTGGCCTAATGTTGGTTTCAGGAGAGTGGACTACCGCACAGTCCTTTTATGTTAGTGTGGGTGCACGCTTTCGGTGTCACTTAACTGCAGTTTGAGGTGTGGTGATGGTGTCTCCTCCTTGGTGGTAGGTTATTGGGCTAACGTAGCTCAGTGCTAGATGCTCCACTGCAGGCCGAATGTCAGGGTTTATGCTTAGTGGTCTTCCTCCTGCCTCGGGCCAACGATGCCTGCTTGTCTGCAAAATAGGAGATGAATTTCTGCAACACCGTGTTTACTAAGGGTGTGCAGAGCGTCTCACTGATGGCAGAAACATCCCTCAGTGATAGCTATACTTATATAAGCGACGAACAATCTTCTATGTCTGTGGTCCATTGGAATCTCCACTCTAATTCCTATACATATGCAATATACATATCATGGCTAAACTAAACACATGGAGAAGTAATTAACAATATACATATTCTCCGGTACAGCCACTGGTCTGTAATAATACACATAGGAGAAACAACAGTGGGTCCGTAGGGGATACCTCATGGTGGCGAAACCGGTCGCGTGTCCGTTACGTGGTCAAGCAAAGTTTGACTAGCATTCACAATTCTAAACATGGCAAAACTTCATAAACATAATACAGCAATAATATAAATAAAGCGCGATGAAACAAAAGATAGATCATTTACCTTTTTGACAATGTCAGGCTGTGGCTATACTAGGTTGAATTGAATTTTAGCCTACCCTGCTTTAATTCTCTGCCAGAGATCTTTCGGAGCGTTGCTCCGTCTCGTGTGAGAGTTAGGCACCTATTGTAGTGGTCAGCAAAAGCCCGCGAAAACTAGTACTACAAGTGGCGCCTTTTAGCGGGTGTCTCTGGTCATACGTCAGCTGAATGAGGTCACTGCCTAACTGAGCCAGCGTTTAGCGTACACATGCTTAGCACACAACTGACTTGAGTCGTCTTCTTGGCATCGACTTTAATTTACAAAGGCTACAGCAGGCTTAACTATTTAAGGCGAGAAGTCTTAGTGCAGTCTAAATCTAGCCTTCTGTGACATATTCCAAAAGAGTTCTCAAGGCGCTGAAGGAGGATGGAATGACCGATAGTGTGAAAAGCGACTGAGAGATCGAGAAGGGTCAACAATGAGAATTTACCAGTGGCAGAGAGAGGATCGTTCACGATATGAAGAAGAGCTGATTCAGTAGAGTAGTCAGGACGGTAGGTAGACTGGAATGGACCGAACAAGTTGTTGGATGAGAGATGATGGTTGAGCTGTTTCAAGACAACCTTCTCCAGGAGTTTAGATAGGAAAGAGAGATTAGAGACAGGGCGATAGTTCTTCAAGTTTCTGGATCAAGGTTTGATTTCTTTAGTAGTGGCCGCATGATGGCAGATTTGAAACAGGAGAGAACACAAACAGATTGCAAGGAAGAGTTGACTATGTTGAGGATGGCTGGAAAGAGGTCAGTGAAAGGTGATGGGATCAAGTTTGCATGTCTTAAAGGACATGGTGCTGAGAATTTCAGCCACGTCAGTTTCTGAGACAGTATGAAAGGAGAAGAGTGGCGTGCCGATTACATTATATTACATGATTATTGCTTAAGGTCCAGCGGACTCTTCCTAGCCAAATCATGACCAGTATACCGAATCAGGACCACAAAATCAAGACCACAACTTCGCTGAAAGAGGACTCGCCCCTGATCCGCATAAAGATCTGCCAAAACAACCTTAGTGGTAGAACTGAAGGCCCTCCACCAGCCGGTCACTTTACAATAAAGACATCCCACGCAAGGGACGCTGAGGCTATACTCTAATTTATCGAAACCCCGTTTACAAAAACAAAATAGAATATAAATATCATTATAAAATATCAACAAAACACATACATATAAAATGTCTACATTGCCAAATAATAACATCATAGGAAGCCCCAGTGACTACCTGGAAGAAAGCGTCCAATATTTCCAAGCTGATCCAAAAGACCTCACACACAAATGAGACGTTTTGTCCCGGGAGAGTTGTCAAGAAAAAAGGTAGGTGACTGGTCTAGCTAAGAAGAAGATAGTATAGTAGATTGATAGAACCGAGTAGGAACGAGGAAGAACAAATCAGAAAGACAGCAAGAGTGGGAATTTAAAGCACTAAATTTCCAGAGGCGTGCCGATGAAAGGCAGATCAGGAGGACATGGTTGACAAGGTCACAGGCGGCGGAAGCGGGGGGGCAAGGGGGGCACTGGCCCCCCCAAGAAAAATATTGGGGGGGCAAACCTATACATTTGCCCCCCCAATATTCAGCCCCTCAAAAAACATTATTTGGAGGTTCAAACCAATATTTTCCCCCTTTCTCTGGACTGATGCAAGTTAACAATACTTGTGCTGAGACCATTTTCAAAGCACTGAAGGACTGCTTGATCAGACTTGACTTGCCAGTGCAAAACTGCAGGGGCCAGGCCTACGACGGGGCGAGTAATTTTCAGGGTCATGTGTCAGGAGTTGCAAAAAGATTCAAAGATGAGATCTTTGCTGTGACTGAAGAGCTGGCGGCAGTTCTTCAAAGAAAATAAACGACTTGTGATGACGCAGTAAACGCTGCTGACATTTTGTCTGAGAACACTGGAAGGCATGCGGCATGAAGATTGTTATGAGACATTT